>JAPYZP010000051.1:0-54175 GCA_030522985.1 Torymus sinensis | reverse complement strand
AAAATAATTTCGATTTGTCCCACCGTTCCTATAAAATATAGTAATTTTTCTAACGTTTATAATAAATTTTATTAGAACATTTCTCTCAGTGTATGTAAATATGCGCAAGATATTCGAGGTTTTTCTCTGATTCCATTCCAGTTACCGAAGGTATAACGCGGTATACACACACGGACGCAGAACTCGTCTATAAAACCGAAAAGCCAGAATATTTCCACTATGACGTCACCACGCGACTCTACCGCCGCATAAGACTGTGATGTCATACGTTAGCGGTAATTCTAAAAATGTTACATCCTCTCTAACGCTCGTCTTTCACGACGAAAAGTAAAACCTACGACCAACCAAAAATCATTTTCCACGGCGCCTCGATATGTATATCCATACGGATATATAATATGTACACGATGCCCATCACCGTCGCCTGTGCGTTCGTCGTCGTCGTCGTCGTCGCCTTCCGGCCGCAGCATATCAAGGATTCCACCGATGACTCCTGCACTGGAATCCGGGGAGCGAGAAGGAAGGGGTTCTCATCGCGCGCATACTTACCTACACGCTCGCTCGCTCGGTTTCGCCAGGAGAGAGAGAGAGAGAGAGAGACGTAACGGTACATCCGCGGCCGTCGGCGTCCAATGAACCCACACCGACGAGGAGGAGAAGGAGAGGAGAGGAGAGGAGAGAGAGAGCGAGAGCCACGTCCTTACGCCTCTCTCTTCTCTTGGCTCTATGCCTTCCTCCGCCTCCTCTCTCTTTCTCCGCTTCGCTCTGCCGAGAGTTCGAGTTCCTTTGCGTGAACTCGCTGCGCTGCCGAGTGTAAGAAAAAGAGAGAGAGAGGAGAGTGTGTAAGATGGTCTTTTTTGGGATGGGGAAAGGATTATATGCGCCTTTCGAGCTGGTTTATTTTGGGAATGGCAGGAGAGAGAGAGAGGAAAGTTATGATTTTAAGTCGTCGGGCGTAAATCTTGCGCGGGATCTTGTTGGGGCCTTCGTGTTATATTGTTAATGCTGACTAACGAGCGGGGAGATGGGTGGAATTATATTTTAAACAATTCGACGGTACAATTGAATCATTCGGGATCCAGCCGAGTTCGTTCATCCCCCGACGCGAGGAGCCCTAAATAAATCAACAATCATAGCCTCGCGGGAAATCATACACGAATTATGCATGCGCGAGGCCGTTATCATCGCCATCATCATCGCCCCTTTGTTCCGCGCTTTTGGGAAACTCCCATACTCGCGGTCTCTCGCTTCCTGCATTGTGTTGTTTTCCACAAAATTTTGAGTACACGAGGCGGGAGATGAAGAGACTCGCGGCACACACACACACATTTCTGTGTGAGTTTTACTTTTTAAAAACCGTTAACGGCCGCCCGTAGATTGAATCATCCTTGCTGGGGCTCTCATCCGGCGACTTCCTATACCTTGGAAAGTAAACGCGATAATGGTCATGCGCGCAGCGTGTTCCAGAAGTTTCGTTTGTTTGCGCGGAAAATTTATTCTTGATATACAATGTAATGTACCGCGATAAGATCGAACATATTGCCTGTATAATATTTGCGCAATGTTATTCCGAACACTCAGCTTTACAATTTATCCCCCAGCGTGTATACGCTAAATTTACGAAAACAGAATTCCGACAGAGGTCAAAGGAATAATAATTCATTCACTCCTTCTAAATCCCCATTCCCCTCTTACATACCGTCCGAATCTCGTAACTTCTGAATGAACTGAACAACGCGAAAACATCCCTTTATTCCAAAAAGGCTATATATACAACACACACCTCCCCAACTGGCGCGCTTAAATTACCTCGTCGGCCCCCCCCCCCCCCCCCCCCCCCCCCCCCCCCCCCCCCCCCCCCCCCCCCCCCCCCCCCCGCCCGGGGGGGGGGGGGGGGGGGGGGGGGCTTATAACCCACCTCTCTTTCTCTACTCTTGCGATAACCATCAACCGCGACCGTGATTTAACACGAAAAAAAAGAGCCCGCGCGCTGCGTTGCGCAAGAGCGAGCCCCGCACGCTCTATAGCACGTATACACATCTAACGAGAGTCAAAGTCGCCAGAGCTCGAGCCACATAACCCGTTCTAACGCGCGGCGATGTCCTTCTCTCCTTCTTTGTGAGAGCCGGGGGCCCCATTACGACACGCCGCAGCCGAGAGCGTGCCCGGATAGGATATTTGGATTCTTCCCGCGCGGCTCTCCCGCGCTTCGTCGTCGTCAGGTGAGCTATACCCCCCTCCTCTTCGCCCCTCTCCTGTATATACTTTCGTGGCGGCCAGGGGCATTGCGTCATCGCAAGATCAGCGGCCTGAATCTAGGTCGAGCGATCGCGTATATATACGTGTATATTATAGCTCGTCCTCTTCTTGTAGTCTTTCCTGACCGTCTCTCTCTCTCTCGTTGATGGTTTTCTCACTGTGGGCTTCGTTTTTTCTTCCCCCCTCGAGTTTCATCTATATATCGATTGCTCTGGGCTGCGAGGTGTGGTGTAAAACGTTTTCGAGGAATTTCAGAGAAGGTATATAGACTCTTTAAAAAAGCGCGGAATGTGCGTGTATATAAGGTGCAGGACATTTATATATGAGCTGGGAGGATTGGGTTGCCCGATTTATGTATAAGGGGCGGGTACCGCGTGGAATGCGAATGAGACGATGGTTATAACGTTACATCTGTCAGCTGTTTTAGGATTTCTTTTTTTTTTTGGGTGACGGAAGCGAGGGAACTTTCATCGTTCCCAATTATGTCACACACAAACACACGCGGAAAGCGGTAAACGCCGCCACCGCGCGCTGCCTAACACACTATGGGCTATAAGCAGAGAAAGTAAATTAACTCCATTTCACCGTATAATACTTTTACTCCGAATCCTCGTGATGAGCGAGGGAATTTCAAAGATGATTCAATATACCTCGCCCCGCGTGTCATCTGCACGCGCGGATTCGGAATTTCCCTGAACCTGCTTATTCGCGTCTAAAAAAATAGGAACAGGGAAGGCACGCAAAAAAAAACCCGCAAAGTATCCGGTTCGAGACGCTAATTGGCTTTTACGTATAATATGCGCCCGGTGAATTTGGCAGGGGTTTATTATATACGTATGTACGCCGAGCCGACTGCAGTCTTTAATGTCACGATGACTGGGAATGGGGGGAGGAAATTTGAGTAATTAATTTTGTTTTGATAACGGTACCGAGAGCTGAGAGCCGGCGGCCACTGCGGCGGGAACTGGGGGCAATTAAGTCTGATTGTATGGTGTTTTGGTGCTTTTACTGCGCGAGAGCGAGCCGAGCGTCTCTCTTTCACGTGCGAATTGACGTAACAATTTTTCGGATATTGCGTTCATTAAGCCGTTTAGCTGCGCGGATGGGGTTTTAAGAGTTTAAGTGCCTCGAGTAAACGTCCGCCGCCGTTGGCTTTCGGATATATAAATTCACTGAGTTGATAACAGTAACGCGCGTGTTATGTTACGTCACGTGTATAGAGGTGGGCGAATTGAGGAAAGCTTTCCGCGTATTTGTATGAGTACATTGGTTCGATTTTATAATATACCGAATGAAAGAAACGAAGTTACTATTATCTCCGAGTTACATTTTCGAGGTCAAGACAACGGATAGTACAGCCTCGGAAGTGGCATATATCATTGAATTATATTCATCGCGATCTCAGTGTGTAAACAAACAAACTATATCCGCGTATTTAAGCGACGAATCAGCTATGAAGGAACGATTTTTTCGAAATAATAGTACGTTTCGATACTAGTACGAAAATAGTACATTACGCAACTTGTGTGCAGAATTGTGCTCAAAATCGAACTTCCCACAAGTCGTACCAAAAAGTGCTGTGCGATACATCTTGGGGAAAAAGATTCTCGTCTCGTGTGCCTTTCTGCGTAAACGTCACACGGGTTGAAAATCTACTTTCCCACACTTTTATCGTAATGTACTATTTTCTAAGCAGTTGTGCAGAGTTCGATTTTGCGAACCTGAATGATAGCGCAAAGTAGATAGCACATTCTCGCACTGCAAGCAGAGCGCATCATCGTACATAAAGTTCGAGTTTGCAAACGCATTTGCGTGCAGAAACCGTCACTTTGGAAAACCGAAAGCTCAAATTATAATATCGCGCCCGTTTAGCCGCGCTATATCTATAATAGTCAGATCTCGTGTAAACGAGCATCTCGGCAAGGGTAATATATCGCATCTGTATCACGTGACGATATACAACGATCAGCGGACGATGCACATAACGCGCTTCGAACAAATGTATTCTGTATATATAACGTAGAGCCGAATCTCTAATGATACCGGCGACGACGTGGTATAAATTGGCACGAATGCCTAATAAAATAGCCAGTATATGCAGTCGAGCGAGCGAGTAGGAACTGAGGTAACGTCCGAATTCAGCGGCATAAGAGCTTTTCTTTCCCTGTACAGCGAGGGTTTCTAATACGTAACTGGTATAGGTATACGTGTAGACGACAGAGTTTTGCACGGTTTAATAAGGGGCAAGAGGGTTTTTGCAACGAGAACTGATTTCGAGTCGGGCTTCAATAAGCTGATTGAAACGAATGCTGTACGTTTTAGTAAAACATCGGGCTTTGACAGTGTTAAATGTTAATATTTATTGGTTATATGAAAAGGGAGCTATATATGCAAGATGTATCTCTCTAAAGTTGAATTAGCGAAAATTGTTCCACTAATTTCTCGAGTGGAGCAATTGTCACTAATAATTAGTAGTTTTTCACGATAATTCAACTGTAGAGAGTATAAAAAAAAGCAATGTTTGCATTATTCAAATTAATACTTTATTAAAAAGTAAACATTCATTTTCCGCGATTCATAAAAAAAAAAAAAAAACCGAAAACGTGACACTTTTTTAGAGCTGAAAATTACATTTTTAATATGCGACAAAACACTTTAATTTCGCATGAATTTGTATGACCGCGCGCGCGCCTTTTTCGAAACTTAAGACCATGACGAATACTTTGAAAAATGTTATTGTCGCGCTTATTATACCTCCGCGCATACATTATCACAACGACGCCGGGCGACTTCACAAATGCAAAATACGAAGCAAAGACGACAAAAAATACACACACGCACAGACATGCACATATAGTCGCTACGAAAAAAAATCGCCTCCGCTCTAAAAATCTCGCTCTCAAAATGCTCATTAGCATATTTTTTTTTGCCATTCTCACACCCGCCGCCGTCTAATTCCGACCGGCGCATACGGCGAACGGTATATTTCGTGCAAATTAGCCGGCCGACATTCGTTTGATAATACTACTACGTGAGCGAGTAGCGAACGGACGGCAAAGAAATGAGTAATCCACGAGAGGAGACGCACAATAGCGCCGCACGATTTATACCTCATTACCATAATTCTAATGTTACACGCCTTGGGAGACGCAGTGTCACACCTATATATACACAGATATACTTAATGTCTCTGTCTCGTCGTTCGATCTGATACAAAACAAAGGGTGTCGCGCGCGCCGCATTCTTCGCGGGCGTAATATCTGCGCGCGCCCGCTTTTACATAATCGGCGATTTTTGCTCGCGCGCGCTTTGTGTTGCGACTATACGCGAGGTTTTTATTTCTGCGCAATGTTTTAACGTAAGCGCGAATTAGATAATGGCCGCGCGTTGTTGGTGGGACAAAGGAGTGGTTTCGCATCACGGTTTTATAAAATGGTAATATTGTCATATAATGGGCAGCGTTATTGTGTATTTGGTTTTTGTGGGCAAAGAAAAACGGACGCGCGCGTTGAGTGATTCGCTGTTACTTAATATTCAATTGAATTCAATTTAATGTAATAGGATCCGAACGGATTGGAGCAAATTGATGTATTGTTATTCGACTCTATTTTTGTTATCAAAAAGATTTCTTTGTTAGTACTTTTGAATCAAAAGGTTTCATTCATAAAAAATGTGAAATCTTCACTTAATGACAAAATACCGGTGAAAAAAAATGTTTAAAGTAAATGGACTTTTTTTAAATTAATTATTTAGAGACGAATATATGATTAAAGTAAAGAAATGTTTCAAAACACGGTTAAAAAATCAGATAATCGCGAATATAATTCAAAAAAATCATTATCCATAACCACGATTAGAAAATAATCTAAGCAAAATAATCAGCCTGCCCCTTCTAAAAATCAATTGAATCCAACCTACACAACTTCCCCCATAATTTTCCACTCTATCTCTCTCCCGTCCGCAATTTCTCGGAACAGCCTCTCCTCCTCCTCCTCTCCTCCACCCTCTTCTCAGAAAATCACTCCGCAATCGAGACTCGCTCAGGGGGACTCGCGGATCCGGAAAGCCAACGACATCCGTCGCGGAAAAGCCTCGGCCCTCCCCGAAGCGCGCGCGCTCCGCTCTCCGGCACAAGAAAAAAGAAGTCGACGGAAGAGAAGGGAAGAAGGTAGCGTAGCGTGCGCAGAGTATAACCGCGGCGCGCTCGCCAAGTGTATATAGAAGAGAGAGAGAGAGGAAAGGAAAGAGACTGCCTGTGGATTTACAGTTATCTCTCGTGCGCTCGCTCGCTTCTTGTCGCGATCGACTCGCCTATGAGCACGTGGTATTCCAGAGGCGCTTCGTATATACATGTAAAGGCCAAAGCGCGTGATATAAAATAATACGAAGAAGAGAGCGTATGTGGGTATATATATATGCATGTGGAGGGAAAAAATGAATGAGGAGCGCGAAGAACTTGAACTCCGGCATGGTAACAGGCGTGCGCGCATTATATATACCTGCGTATGTTGAGGGGATTAGCTAATGGATAAGGATGTGATACGTGCGATCTTGAAATTCGTGTAACGAGGAGCGAGCGCGCGTGAGCGAGTGAGTGGCAGATTTGCATTGTGAGAGAGAGACGCGGCTTAATTAGGGGGAGCCAATTAGCAAGGGAACAGTCATAATAGCGCTAAATAATGCATGCCGCGAGAGCTGGTTAGCATAAAAAACTACGGAGCGCAGAAAGCATAATATGCTTTGCAAAACTGTCGATATATATTCATTATTTTCGCTTGATACTGTATACAGTAAATGAACGATAATAAGTATAATGGAAGCTATTATATAGTTTCAAATTTTAGCCCGTATAATATGTTTGATCGTTCCTGATTTTTCAGACGCGACAGACACGCAACCGCGTCCGTATAGGATGACACTCGTCGCCATCGCAGCGCGCCCGCACATCCGACAGAGACGTATATACACGGCCTAACGCCTATCAATCGGCTACCATTTCGCTGCTTCTATATTTATATACACAGAGCGAGGCGCGTAGTTATACCGCTAAACTCTTTCCCTCTCATTATCGCGTTACATAGCTCCTCTCCAGAGAGAGAGAGCCTTATGCGCGGAGCAGCGGCAGTCGGGCAAGGTCTCGAGACTTAGAAAGTCCGCATTACGGGATGGAACGTAATGGTCTTCGTCGGTTTACGTCGCGATGATGTAATGTGGGTGGAAGAGAGTCCGTTGTGTATGTGTATGCGCGCGTGGAAGTCTGCGGAGATTATAATACGGTTTTGGGGTCGGCGCCGGTTGAATGGCGATTGCGCGACCTGACTTGCGATGGAAACGTGGATCTTTTTTCGTTTTTTAAGGAATTGTACGAATTGAATGCTTTTTTTATAAGGCTTTTAAGTAATTTGCGCTCGAATTCTTTCTTTTTTTTATCGCATAAGATTATTTTTTAGATGTATCATTGGTTTTTTTTATAGATAAAGAGATATTACCTCTAATTGTATAGTCCAGAGTCTAAGTGAATATTGGTACGCAGAGAAAATAATAAAAAAAACTGCTAGAATTTATGACAAATCTTGTATAGACTTTGATTTTTCGAAAATAGGCTACGATTTCTAGAAGGAAAATCGTTTGTAAAATTTTCTTATAAAATCATACAAATTTTTTTTTAGACGTTTTAGGGTGCTATTAGTAACATTTTCAAGTAAATTATTTATCGTCAAATTATAAACAAAATTCTACCTTCTTTCTTCTTAAAAAAAAATTACAATTTCAACGAATAAAATCCTCATCTCTGCCATATATTCCGCCACGGGCATGTATCCCCCGTGACTCCACATATATATTCAAAATCAATCTCCCCCTTAACCACCGACCGTTCCCAACACCGTTTTCACACCTCTAAACGGTCTCCAGTTCACGCACCTCTCAAACCGAAAAACCCCTGAAATACTCACGATCCAATCCGATCCCCTTCGCGCGCCCGAAAAATCTCTCCTTTCTGTGGAAAAGAGCATCCGCCGCAAAGGGTTTATACTACACACACACATACCTCCGCCATACGGCAGCCGTCGCCGCCGCAGCGCGGTCTGACATATATACCTGCGCATTGTGCATCCCTCCCGACAGGTATAAATAAATGCTCTCTCTCTCTCATTCTCGCAGCCGATTTCCGGCGATGAAAAAGAGGGAAAGCAACCCCTTCTTACTTATAATAGTAATCACTTCCTCTGTGGCCGCTTCCGGCTGGGAAGGGAGTGAATGAGAGATCGATGATCGCGCGCAGGCGCTTTGATTTCATTTCGTCGATTAGCCTTCAGAGAGCGAGCGAGAGGAATGAGAAAGAGAGACAAAGAGGCGCACAATGGAGGTCGTTGATACGGCCGCCCCAGGTGCTGCTCTGTGCATTCATCGGTGTTTTGTTGTAGCCGATCATCTCGCGACGCGCGGGGACCGTTAATTTTGTATCGGAGTGTGTACACGTGGTTTCATGGGTTTGTAATTGAAGATTACGGATAAAAATGCGTATACATGTACACGTGCTGTAATCTCCTTTACATAAATTGCCGATATTCTTGTACCCGCGAGGCCTTGCGGAGCGGCGCGAAGTTTAACGACGCCCATTGTGGTAATAGATAATATGTGCGGTCGCGGAGAGCCCCGCCTTTTTTCGCCTCTATTTATAGAAAATAAACCTATACATATATTCATAGCGCGAAACGTGAATTCCTGTTCCGTCGCGCGCGAGCAATGCAAAACCAATACGCGCGAAAGTAACAGTTACGCGAGGAAACTCATTAACGATTTGCATGTTATGGAGATGTAGGATATGCCAGATGCCGAGTTTTGTTTTATGATCGATAGTGCATTTTTGGGTTTATCTAGGTGGCTTAATGATCACATGGGGAAGGTTGTATGCGAGCATTAATATATTTCGATATAACGGAAATTCGAATTCTGTCACGTGGGTTTTGTTAATCGATTTTGAATTGTGTTACACGGGATTGGGATGTAGATGGTAATTTGATTACGAGAAATGGCGATTAGATGTAACTTATGACATAATAAATGACAAGAAAGTATTTTGTACTCAGAAATCGTTATATTGTAGAAGACATTTGTCAATATTATATATTGCATAATTTCATAAATATAACAACACTGTTTCAATATTAAAACCACATATTTTCTATATTAAAACAATACTTTATCAATATTGTAACTGTAAGAAGAACAGTTTACTCTACACGTAACAGTGATTAATTTTATAATCTATGGGAAGAGGTTAATTGGAATTATTAATCAAATCACAATAATCGTATCTCTTCATTTGCCAAAAATAAAATAAAAAAAGGAAATTATCATTTTTTTAGTATATTTTTCCCTATTTCTCTTAAAACCGCAATCGCACCTCTTATAACGCTTTTCCACACGCGCCTCCATACCATCGAAAAATCGAACCTCTCTCCCTCCTTCTGACGCACGTATACACGTACAGGCACTTCATCGCCACTTTAAAAGGCGACTTTACCCACACACATTATACGTGTACGCAGCATACCTCCACCTCCTGTCGCGACGCTAATTAAAACGTGCGCGGCGACGACGAAGACGACGACGACGAGCAAACCGCTAGCTCTGTATACGCGCGGCAAGGAAAAAGCTTGTGAGCGCGCGGCCGCGCTAGCAAAACCTGCCGCTCGCTCGCTCGTTCGCTTGGCGGACCTTGAAAGTGCGGCGCGCAGACATGTCAATGAACCTATTAAAAATAAAACTCGTTATCGCGCTCACGCTCGCTCGCGCGCGCCTCGCTGCCTATAGCGAAAAAAACCAAGACGAAGAAGAAGAATGAGAATGAACGAAGGTGTATGTGTAAGTATCGAAGGAATCAGCGATTTACGAACGGGATTCGGAGGCTCGTATTTATAGCAAGTGAGCGAGAGGGCACACGGCGGCCTTGGTTCGTGTCACGGGGCACGTATGTCGCTGAGAGGCGAGCTCTACGTGATCGTACGTCCTGTTCGCCCGACAGAAAATTCGACGAGGAGGAAGTAAGCGTACGAGATGCGGTTATATTAGAATTTTATATATGGCCGTTGCGCAACGTTTGATCGTACCCGATGATTTTTTGTATAAGGCAATCTGATATGGCGGGTTGAGGTATGTGAGTTTGCGTACGTGTTATTTGGGGTACATTGACGTTTATAGGAGCATTTCCTTTTCCGTCGCCAAAAATAAGGACAAATTGTCTTTTACTGCACACTTACTAGACAAAGTTTTTCTGGTTTTTTAACCATACAGAACGTGTGTTCCATGCCGATTGAGTGGTATCATTTTATTACAGCACTTTTCATTTTTCTTATGGAAATTTAACATGGGAAAAATGGATGAAAAGTAGTCATTGATGATGAACCAATAACAAGCTATTGAAGAGGCAAAGCCAAATTCTACAAAAAAGAGATTAAAGGGCGATTCTGTGCAGAGCTACGTGAATTTGAAAATGGCAAAAAATGACCAAAAAAGAGCGATTTTTGCCAAACCCACGTAATTCTTAAGATTTTGGTCATTGTTGGCCATTTTCAAATTCATGTATCTGCACAGAATCAACGCTTTTAATGATTCACGTCTTAAATTCAATATCTTGTTATTGGTTCATTATCAATGACTACTTTTCATCCATTCTTCCCATGTTAAATTTCCATAAGAAAAATTAAAAAGGCTGTAAAAAATGATACCACTCAATCGACATGGAACACACGTTTTTTCATGTTCTGTAACATATATATATAAGCAATTCCTGAGAAATTTCCCTTTATATCGCCAAAAATGCGAAAAAATGTTTTTGACTGTATGCTTAGGAGACAAAGTTTTTTTCGTTTTTTTTTAACCTTTCAGAACATGAACAAACGTGTGTTCCATGCAGATTGAGTAGTAACATTTTATTACAGCACTTTTAATTTTTCTTATGGAAATTTAATATTGGAAAAACGGATGAAAAGTAGTCATTGATAATGAACCAATAACAAGCTATTGAAAAGGCCAACCCAAATTCCACAAAAAAGCGATTAAAGTTGAAAAATAGAGATTTAATTTAAGATGTGAATCATTAAAATCGGTCGATTCTGTGCAAAGCTACGTGAATTTGAAAATATATATATATATGTATATATATGAAAGCGATTTGAAGAAAAAAAAAAGAGAACTTTTATTTTTATCGTCCCAGTTGGAGTAATTTAAGCGCGTATATATGTACATATTATACACCAGAGCGGCCGGGAATACGTAAATTCGCTAGTTTGTACAGTGTACTTTGCGTAATGGCGGGATCGTTATGCACATGCCAATGCGACATTTTGAATTACGCGCGTGCTCTTTTCTTCGATAAAAATGTATTGTCGCATTGCTGGTGTGAGGCGAAATCGAAGTTCTTTTTTCTTCTCGGTTTTTACGTGATAGAGAGCACACGTGCAGAGACGTTAGATCCGATTTTTCAGGCTGAATAAATTAATGTTGTAGTTATGGGATATTTACGGCAACGTTTAGCTTTAAAATTCGTTGATTCAATTTAATATATATCTGCCAGTTTTAATAAAGCGCATTTTTAGCATGTAAAGAGGGCGTGTTGAGAAATATTTATCGCGGTTTATATTTATGTCAATTGCGTAAGCTTATAAGGTTTTCCCCCGTACACATATATACTGTTTTTGCGCTGCAGGATCGAATTTACGATGTAATGCTGATTTTGATACTAAAATGCACTTTTATTAAGAAATGCGAAATCGATAAAATGTTTTTCCGCATAAAACGCTAGAGTAAATTACGATTTCGATTGATTAAAAATAGACAAAGGCAAGAAGTTGCGTTTCAACGGTGAACTGAAAAACTCGGTCAAATAAAGTCTATATACCTGGCAAAATAAAGATGCATATAATTATAATTTATCGATATCGATCAGAGTTATAATTTTATCATAATCATTTTCATCCACAAGAAATGAAATATCCAGGGATAGCAACTTTTACTGCGCCCATATACTTCGATTTTTATGTGTAATTTAAAAATCAGGCATCGAAACAATAAATTTACCCTTTATTTAATATACGATATAATTTTCTGTTTCAAAAAATGATTTCCAATAACTACACTCTTCACGATACAAATTATTCGTCTCAAAAGAGATCCGTTAAAAGTATATATTTACCACGGCAAAAAAACTCTGACAGAAAAAAAACCAACAACTTTCCCAAAAAAGGCACGTTTTTTCCGCTCGTCCAACCCAACCCGCGTTTATTCCCCGTCTCCCAATAATCACATAAACTACAAAGTCAGATTCACCAAATCTAGCCCCCGCTAAGCGCTGCTGTAAATTACCCACCGAACTCACATCTCTGCGTACAACTCGTCTCTCCTCGGGTGCAATTACAGAGGGAAAGGGTCACTCTCTCGTCCGTCGTTAAACGGCCGATAATCGAGTTAATCCTTTCGCGCTGAAAAAAATGTTTTTTCTTCATCAAACTTCCTCGAGAGCTAGAAAGCTAATCCTCCCCCCAAAATCAACGCAGCGACGTTTTTTTTTGCGAAAAAAAAATCCGAGCGAAGAGTTGAACCCTTCGGACACCAATAACCCTTCGGGCCCCATAAACCGGCGCGTTTCCTTCCGTATGGCGCGGCTACGTCCGGAGAGAGAAAGTCGCAGGATATGGCTTTACAACTAAAGCCTTTTTCGGGCCCCGCTTGTAAACCGCGTGTGGAAATGTTCCCTCGAAGAAGCTCCCCGCAGGAGAGCGAGCAAAGAGTCAACTTTTTCTCCGCGCGCGCGCAGGCTCTCTCCCTCGCGGCTCAACCCTTTAACTCCATGATGGCGACCAGCCGGTTGTTTTTGCACGCCGCGCGCCCCGGCAGAGTTAATCGGGCCGCTTAGGACACGGCAATCGACTCGTCGAGTTTTTCACCTCGCTCGAGCGACTGGCCGAGGAAAAAGGGTTAGAGGAAGCGCCGCGAGGGCTAATCGGAGTCAACTTTTTTTCTTATATCTCATCCTCGCTCCGATCCGTGTCTGTTGTTGTACTGTTTAGCTTACGGAGAAGGTGCAGTGGCGGAGAGGAAGAAGAAGAAGGGTTCGAACCTGTGGCTTTTATTATTGTAAGCAAGAGAGGGGCTGAATGTCGGTCACTGAGATTATAGAATATTTGCGGTACTCGCAGCGAGGCACGTTTCGTAATAGTTTTGTAATAACTGTATAAGCGGCGCGGCGCATTTAATTATACCGCTGGCTCTCGTGCGTTATATCGATCGACTAAAAATGTCGCCATTAATCCAACGTGTCCCACCATATAACGTGTGTACATACTATGTACATGATATGCGATTTTGGATATCGGAATGTCGGAGAGGATATTGGAGGCGGTCGCTTTTCGCGCTTGCCGATAGATCTGATGTACTTTTAATTGAGGCCGTAAATCTAATTAATTGTGTGTATATGGCTGTTATTGAGAGAGGCGCGCCTAGAAAATTGTGTTTAGCTTAACGAGGGTACCGCGCAAAATTTTATCGCGTTGAGTGGTTGACGGTTTTCGTGGATTTATTGGCGGCGGGTTATTTAAATTGTAAATGAGGCTGCGGTCGGTGGAGGTGGGAAAGAGTTGGAAATTTAAAATGTAGGATAATTGGTAGGTTTGTACAGTTTAAATAAAATTTTGTGATCTATGTGTCGTTTTAGCATCACGTGTATACTTAACAGCGAAAATTGTTTAATCTTACAGATCGATCGTTATTTCTCATGCTTATATATACATGAACGTGAACTCATAAATTTAAAATTAAATAATTATATATTATACCTACTGCTGTAAAGCAGATAATTAATGCGTATAATTAATTAAAAAAAAATGATTACAAATGTATGATAAAAAATTATCTTATGTTAAAAATATGTTTTCAATTTTTTTTAAATCTCAATTTCGCAATATATGATTTGTAATATGAATATCGTTATAACGCACTTTAAATATATTTTTAAAATACATACTCAATTAAAGTTATGAATATATTGAGGTTTAATTCTCTTACGATCTCAAAAGAGAGCTCAACAGCTAACCGGACGTGCTACATGATGGATAGTGACAGAAAACAAAGAAATTCGGGGTGCACCGGATAAGCACCGTGATTATGCGCGCACATTCCAAAATGAAAAACACGTGGTCGGCTTTCAAAATGTCAAGTTTACGAGATACAAAAATTATCTTAATTGGCCACAAAATCAACTCGAAGCCGACACACACATACACACACATGCGTCATTCGGCGCGAAGGCACAAATTACTTTTAAATTAACGCCCCCCGCGGTATTCCGTGAAAAAGTCGCGAGTTCGCAGAACGCGAGGAGTGCACTTGTTCACAAAATCATAATCGAACGCCATTAACCGTTTTTCAGGCGAAGCCCAATTAGTCAATGTCGGTCATAGTGATTTTCATTTTCAGAGGCCTTACGTGCACTGAGTGCATCGCCATAGGCGCATCATTGATTTTTATCTGCCGCGTGGAATTACAGGCGGTCGAGTGCAATGACGGTGCGCCGAGGTGCTGATGTCGTTTTTGTGCATTCGTATATATATACTTTCTAATTTTCTTTCTTTGTTGTGGTAGTAAGTATTGCGCAACGGTTGTGGTAATTTGCTGGTATACTTATATTACTTTTTAATATATTTGTAAAAAAATTATTTTTACATACTTACTAGTATAATAATTATATAAAAATAAATATATATTTTTTTGTTTTAAGAAACCATTTTTTTAGCACACAAAAGCATGCTTTATTGATCGTGTAATACTTGTAACCATATCATTACGCGTAAACTACTCCAATTACGACAACCGAAATGAAATTCCAAACCATAGTGAAAGTCCGCGTGCTTGAACCTCGCTCGACGCGCAGCGCACATACTTGTTTTCATTCTCCGCCCATAATAATTCACTCCCCATCCGATACATCTTCCCGCGCGGACGCGAAATTAAGCTCTCGCGCACACCGAATTCCCTCGACCGGCAATAAATCTAAGCCTCCGCGTCCTGCGGCCGAAGTAGGTTAAATCTCTCGCCGCACGTGTGTGCTGCTCATACGCGTTTTCATATACTTACGAAAAGAACCATCTCGCGTGTGTGTGTTATGTTGTCTTTTTTTCTCGCACTCGCGCGTTTCCGGGGGTGGTGCGCGATGCCGAATTTCATTGTACCTCGGTCCGTACTCTCTCCTCTCTCTCGCTCTCTCTCTCGCCCGTGTAAGGTGAAAGACCTTCTCTCGTATATTATTTCTTTTTTGCCATATTCCCGTCGATATAAAAACAGTCGTGTGTGGGAAAAAAGTCGCTGGAACGAGATAAAGAGAGACGAAAAAAGAGTGGCGTCTCTGCCCACTTCCTCGAAGCCGCTGCTAGTGCGCGTCTGTCGTGCCGGCGGAAATCTTCCACACCGCATTACGCAATCTTCATCCGATACACGCATGATGCGTATGCGTGTCCGTACCCTGTGTATAGACTGCGTGGCAATTTACCCGCGCAATTATCGTACGGAAGTCAAAGAGAGGGAGGGAGCAGCAGCAGATGATATTAGTATAGGGTTCAAAGTTATATAACATACAGATCGCGTGATGATGATACCGGCTGCGCGCGCGCGCGCTCCTCGTCGTGTTTTCAATCACGCGAGAGGGAGAAGTGGCTTAAATCGCCCGAGCGAAATCAAAAGTTCATCCGCATCACGTGATTTCAATCGTTTTATATGCAATTTCGCGAGTGATGTGTGCGGTCCGGTTTACGGGATTCGCGCCGCACTAATCATTATAATAAGAAAAGATTCGACTCGAACGTATATATCGTAATCTGGCGTTGTTTTTTTATTATTTTCTCAGCATATGTCGCAGTTCCGCGGTTTATATGCAATAAATTATATCCGTATGCATCGCGAGCGGAAACCATAGTGCGGACGTTATAAAACCGAATGATTTAATAACGTTCTTTTATATATTATACGTGTATACCATCACCGACGCGAAATATTGTCAAACATCGCCGAAGGAACACGAGAAAAAGAAACCTCTGACTCACGCGCCCGTAAAGAATGTCTATATACGCGCATCTATTCGGAAAAGCCTGGGCTCGCGAAAGGCTTAAAAAAAATACCCGGAACACCCTATACGCGCGGCGGTCGTAAAACGTCTGCGCCACCTTTCCATTCAACACCGCTCCTCCCTCTCTCTCTCTTCTGTTATACCTGCGGTGCATTGCTACTACTACTACTACTACCCCCAATATAACGTTTCCGAGCTGTATTTTCTCTCTCTGTGTGTCTCGGTCAGTCGATTTCGCCTCGCTTCCGCCGCGCCGGCTGTGGAAAAAGCGTCGTAAAGAAGGGAAGGGTTCGCGCGTCGCGATTATTACAGAGGATGAAGAAGAAAAAAAAACGGCGGCCCGCAGCGGCGCACCACTACACTAGGCAAGGCTTATAACAGAGAATATAGCCGGGCGACCGGCCGCAGGTCAGTCTCGGCGAGTTTTACGGGGGTGCGAGAGCCGCGAGCTTTCGAAAATCTGGTCGAAGTGTTTGTATATTGTGAGAGAGAGGCCTGACTTTTATTGGGGGAGGCTCGTCGAGGTAGGATTTCGGTTGGGCCGAATTATTCATCGGTATGGGGGAGAGAGAGAGAGTTTAGAGATGGCTAGGAGACGAGACATGTGGCGATTTTTTTATGCCGATTTTACTGTTAAAACCGGTTGGTCTGGGCGCATTGCGTCAAGTTTTTTTTGGGGTTGTTCTTTTTTTTTCATATGTGGAGTTGAGATATCTTAATGTTATACTGTAAGTAGATAAATATATAGACGAGTATAGATTGGTGGATAAAAATAAGCTTCAACTGGAAGTCATAAAATGTTTGAATTTTTATTTTTATTATCGTAAAGGACTAATTCTGCGTTTTGCATTTGTAATTTTTAATTCTACATTCGCCGGCTGCGATAATTTTTTCGTTACTAAAATAGTGAATATAAATATTTTGATGTATGCAGACAATGACAAATTTTATTGCGCTATAAAATCTGCGAATCGCATAAAAAATAAAACACCTTCAAATTGATATTCTTACGTTGTCTTATTGGCCAACAAGAAAATAGGTTTGACCTTAATTTATAAAAATATAACTTTTGTTTTTTCAAAGGTCGAGTTTCTTTTTATTTACCTGCTTACTTTATTAATAGTGCTAAACTTGACACAGTAAACGTAATTAAGAACCTTGGTTTGTTACTAGAATATTGTCTGTCTCTTTCGTGTCATATCTGTTCCACTATCTCTAAATGTTTAAATGGCACTTTTGTTAAATGTCTTAAAAGTAACTACAGAAATGTCCACATGGAAAAAAATTTATAGCCAATTTAACCGTTTACATCAAAATCAGATAAATAAATTAATTTGTAGAAAAGCTGAAATTATAATAATAAGTAACTAGCGTTAATCTGCGCGCTACACGCGCCATCGTTCGTCTTTTTTTCACTCCTTTCGAGACTTCGAGGCGCATTCGATTATTCAAGTATTCGAGATCGGTCGAGGGGAAAATAGATTATCTCGAGTTCTCAAATTATATAAAAGGGAAAATCACTTTTGTTTGCAGTGGAAATAACATTATATTATAATGTAGTTCTTACTCCTTTTCAAAAAGAAGTATCCCATGCAAAGAGTCCTTTTAAAACGGACAAACGGATATGCACTATAGAAATCATAGATGTTTTTTTAAAGATTCTCCTTACTTATCTTTAAAGGGTTTATGAATTACATTTTTTTTTAAATAAGTTTTAGATAGATAGATTTATAGATAGATTAGATGGCCCATTTATTGAAGCAAACAAATAATATATAAATATAATATCAATATAATAATTTCTCATATAGAAAAATATTTCGATGAATAACATGCAATATAATATAAAAGAACCGACAACCGGTAATTTACATAAACGCTCGTAGGTAAATATAGTTTTCAATCATAAAATCATCCCGCGTTGTAACGCCGGGAATCAAATTTATGAATATAATAATAACCACGCAAGACTGAAACCGTTTTTAGGGCCACCAGGTCTCTTATTCATACACATAAACACACGCTCGACATTCCACTCAAAGAAATCCTGCCGGCCACCACGGTCGCTGCTGCACAGATATTGCATCTGTGCGCCGCATAATTGCGTAACAGATGCGTGTAATTGTGTTAAGGAGGCACGCACACACACACACACACACATCCAGCGAAGAGGAAGAAGAACAGAGGGCCAAAGGTTGCGTTGTGCCTCTGCACGGTTACACATCTGAAAAGAATTTAATGTCTTTGAAGTTAGATACTTCAATTACTGTTATTTAAGCATCTGACCCGCTTTTTTTCTTGGTATATCTTTAGGGTCTGTAAGGTATTAGGACAATAACGTTACCAGATTCTTCGCGTTATTGTCCTGCTTTTATGCACGTTGACATATCTACATTACTAGCATGCTATACACCTACTAATTTTTACAACACCTGGGACCTAAGACGTTTTGCGAACAGCTGGACATATAATTTTAGTCTAATTACCCAAATGACAAGGGCTATACCGACATCCTAAGCAGCCTTTTTCCGAGAATCACTGCTGTTGAGAATGGAAATTTATGCTGTCGTGCATGAATTTTAACGAATTATTTAACGTGTTCGTGACAATTAGTTGAAAAGATCACAGTCAGGTAGGTATAATTAAGGTGGACTCTATGGAGACTCTCAATTCAATCGAGTGCGCCATAAAGTAAATTATAAAAGCATTTTTTAATATATATTTATAATATTTATAAAATAAAATCTTGAATTTTAAGGTAATTTAGTTATAAGCTTGCATGACATTGAACTTTATTTTACGTAAATTATTGATCAATGCATAGGATTTACGAGTAATTCAAGGCTTTGACGATTATACTTTATTCTTTTTGTACTTTTTTAATAAGAAAATTTACTATTTTCCACAGTAGCGCTGGGACACACTTGTCATGTGAAATTTTCACTTTTTAAATAGTACCTTTTATGATTTTCATAGCAAATTTTACTTTTTAAATAATAATTTTTATGATTTTTACAGCAAAGTTTACTTTTTAATTGACTGATACTGTGATATTTCCTTTGAGTAGTCATCATAAAAATTACTATTTCAATAAGTAAAAATTGCTACAAAAATCATAAAAAATATTATTTGAAAAGAAAAATTTGCTAAGAAAATGATAAAAATTACTATATAAATAGTAAAAATCCCTCATGACGACTGTTTCATAGCTCTACTATGGAAAATAGTAAATTTTCTTATAAAAAAAGGTAAAGTTTATAGAAAAATTTTTGTTCGTATAAAACCAAAATTAGTATTTGCGAAATCGTAAAAAAATTTGAAACTTGAACTTTAATTATTGTCTTTCTAAAATATACCTGCATTATATTTTTATAAGAATTTTAAAACATTCTATCCCATAAAGACATGTTCTAATGAGAAATCGGCAATTATCCAACCAAAGAGTATCCGAAACATTTATTAAACCAAAATAATAAAAGGGCAATCTGACTACGATTAATATTCATTAATTTAATTTATAAAACCGTAAGACCGATGGAAAAATTCTTATCAGTGAATAGTGAATAGTCGACATAAGTAATATTTTTAATTTTCAAAATAATAAAAATTTTGCGGTTCGATACTTACCAAGCTCTGGTTCTAATATAATTGACTGTGAAAGTATACTTTTTAAAAATGTTTTTCTCGAAAATGAATAAGCATGGTAACCTTATGTTCAAAAAGATATAAAAAATTTGCCACATACTTATCACAAGTGCCCGCATAAAATGGCATTTTGTCACAAAACCAACTTAAAATGGTACAAGTTTCGTGCTTCTCTCTACCCTCACCTTAATAAACCACTTTCACACATCAGCCTCCCCCGAAACATCCAATAAAATTACATCACTTACATTACAATATGAAAAAAAACAAAACAAAAAAGAACAGGAGAAGCTTCGATCCCTCGCGTCCTTCGCCTTTAACCTACCGGTACAAAAGCCCGGCCCAACCCGGGATTCAATCACACATCCCTTCCTCCCTTCTATCCCCAAACGGATCTCCCTGTCTCGCCCGCGCTTATACACAAAAAAACGCCGAGCGAAATGGAAATCCGATCGAGACTACTCTCTCTCTCCGTCTCTCTTTCTCGCAGAAGAAAAGATGGGACACGTATGTATATATACCTGTGCACTGGTGGGTCCCGTATACCTACATATGCATGTATATATGCCTACGCGCCGTTGCCGTCGTCGTCCTTTACAATACAAAACTCGAGCGCGAGAGCCGGGCTCGACCTCGCGCGGAAAAAAGAGAAGCGCGAGAGGAAGGACGTCGCGCGAGTGTATAATACGAAGGGAGCGAATATGTGCGCGCATGGTGCGCGGGAATATGTGGGATGAGGGATAGCTATAATAGCTGTATGTGTGTGTGTAAGTGCGTACGGGAGTGTGGAGTGGTGGTAGTGATGCCGGAAGCCTGTAATTTTGTAAAGAGTTATTGAAAAAAGCGTGATGGGGTTATTGGTAAACATGCGTTGTGAAAATAAAATTCACGTATATACTTTTGATATTTTTCAAATATTTTTGGAGGGTATATAAATTATTTTTATACGGAGTTCAGAATTTTTATTTATATTTATTTAGAGTACATGGCTACAAATAATTGACATTTAAATAAAATGTGTTTAAAAACAATGGTTTCTGTAGAAATACTTGACGTATACTTAATAATTATATTAAATTTAAAATTTGCGTAACGGCCAAATATAATTTTTGAATTTGTATATAATAAGAATTTGATAATTTGATATAAGAATTTGATATTATCAACGTGGTTAAACATTTGTTAATAAAACAATGAAATTGTCTTGAGAGTTTTCCCTATATACTTTAAGTTTGTTGTTTATTGTTTTCGGGTTTACAGATATTCTCAGTATACTGAGATTCATTTGTTAGTTTAGTGAAAGTTGCCAAAATGTTTATATCGTAACATTATCATCAGCTGTAGTTACATTTTTTACAGGATACAAAATATCGCTTACTTTCTCATAATGATATAAAAGATCTTCAATTGTGAAATTTTCCTTAATCTATATAGAGGTGTAAATCTATTACTATTTTTACTAGTAATCATTTTAATGAATCTACTTTGGAATACCTCTATAGCCTCTATAGCCTCTGTTTATTATATGCACCCCTCAAGTACTTACAATGCAGTTAGTTACGCTATTACTAAATAATGCATAAAAGACCATAACTAATTGCTTTATTATCGTGAATCGTTTCATCTTGTACAATAGAATAATAATATTTCAATTTAGATTGTGATAAGCAAGTAATAAGACTAATAATAACAATAGATTTTTTTTTGCAATTTGATGCAAAAATAATATAATATTAATTAATGTATTAATATTTGTGCATTAAGAAAAAAACGTCTATTGTTATAAATGCGATTTAGACAACTATGTATCTTTAGCTATATATCGTATTTTATTCTATCAAAACTATTTGTTTAGGCAGCTCAAGTCACTTCTCGCCGCGCACCTGAAAAGAAAAATACTAAACAACATTAGTTCGGATACAAAACGCACCCGGTATAAATCCAAAGATCTTCTTGACTCCAATAATAGGAAGTATCAAATATCCCCAGGCAAACACGAAAAATCAAACATTCCCCCGAAAACTCGGCGAATCAGGCCCGAACCGTTCCCCTCGCGCTCCAGAACAGGATATATATACCCAAGGCCCGAACCCCTCAACTAAAATCGACGGGACATCGATTTTCCGTTTCCACATACCGTCACATGTATAACCCTCGATCTCGGGCAGCAGCATCCCTCTCAATAAGCGTGGGAGAGCCGGACAGGTGGTGGTGGGCCGTACCTCTCTCTCTCTCTCTCTCTCTCCACACCCCGCGCGCGTCTTCGTTACGGTTTGCCCTTTTCTCCCCCTTCCTCTTTGGCGTGTTTTTCTCTCTCTCTCTCTCTCTCTCTCTCTCTCTCTCTCTCTCTCTCTCTCTCTCTCTCTCTCTCTCTCTCTGTAGTACCTTGTGGCGCGCACATCCGACGAATATATGGATTCCATATTCCGCGGGGGCGCGCAGAAGAAGAGAAGGAAGAAGAACACAGCTTGTGGGAAAAAGCCGTCGACTTTCATGATGATGATGATGATGATGCGTGCGTGCAGGTATATACGCACGAATATACAATGGCACCGCGAGACCGTATGGGCGGACAATGGGATTCCCCCGTGTGCGAGGGACAGAGAGAGAAGAGTGCGTGTAGCGTGCGGGAGATGAGGTTTTTTATCGTGTGTTTGTGCGTATGTGTGAGGGTGAGTGCGAGATGTGAATGAAGAGTTTTTGCGATGATGGGAAGAATACTGGTGCATGTGTGTGTACGTGATGTAGTCTTTGTGATAAAGTTTTTGCGATTGACATTGTGGTAGTTGGGATGTGTAACGTTTTGCGTAGTGTGTATTCAGTTAGGATGATATGCGGCTGTTCACATTGCGCCGCATGCAAATTATGTGCGTAGGGCGTGGAACCTGCATCAATTAAATTTTGTATATATAATATATTGTATTGGTATCTGTCGCTTGAAAAACTCAATTGTTAATGCATACATTTGACGTTTTGAGAGAAACGATGGAAAAAAATATGTTTAGTTTTCAAAAAAACTTATTGTGACTGAAATATCAAAATTTTACTCATCAGTCGATTTTATCAATTCTACGTTAGAGAATTCACTTTATAATAGGAACAATAGGAAGTAACATTTATCCAAATCTTTAGCTCCAAGCTGCAACATTTAAAATGATCCACAGTATTATACTATGAATATAACCTTCTGACCCTCATTGACTTACACGTTTCTTCGACCTGCTGCGGCTACACAACCCCATCATCCTTTCCTCGCTCAAGACACCAGCGCGACCCCCCACCGACCGCCGTCATTCACCAGTCCCGCCCTTATACAGCGTTCATTCACACCTTGAGAACTAGACGACCATAGCCACCCTTTGACCCCTCGCCTTGACCAACGTCTCTCTTGCACTTGTAGTTGTAAATTACACCGGCGCCTGTAGCGAATATTCGCCTGGCCTCTAACCCCATCTCTCTTAATCCTCTCACTGCTCGTAACGCATATATATATATCTAAACCTTCCGGTTTGCTGCTTGTATACACGCAGCAAACCGGAAGGGTTGTGGCGTTATTGTAAGCCGCTCGGGCGCAGCCACCTGCTGATTACTGGAGTGGAGCACATTATCGCGGTCGACCGGTCCTTGTGTACGCAGGCTCGAGCGGCCAAAGGGCTAACGCGCGCAGAGGTGTATGTATGTGGGTTAGGAGGTATAGAACGGAGAGAGTGCGTGTACAAGTGGTATATATAGGGAGAGAGAGAGAGGCCTTTGTGAGTTTCGGGGAGGGTGAGAATAGGCGCGGACATAGGGGCTTGTAAGGGGTAGAGTGATTAATGGTTATTGGTGCGTGGATTGAGCGATTAAGAGATGCGCGCGTAAAAAGCGTTAGTTTGAGGAATTTGATTTTTATGGGGTTGAAAAAGCTTTCTTCTTTTTTTGTTGTTTGTTTGCAATAAGATAATGTTTGTTGTTGTTATATTTTCCTTAATTTTTAAAGATATTACTTACTTGACATTGTAGAAAATAAGAAACTGTAATCATTATTTAAAATAAAGATAAGTTTTGATAAAGTAAAAGTAATCTACTATAAATTTAATTGATTTCCGATGTGTATTTCATTTATTTAATTATAAAAATAATGCGCGACACGATATGGTAAGATTTGTTTATTATAAAATAAAAGCTTTTCTCAATAACATAACATCTTATAATCATTACCCCAAAAAATAATTTCCATAAATATACTTCGACCGCAGGACCGTCACACAATTATCTGCGCAGTATTATTACAAGTTTAAATATACTAAAAATCCACTGGTATATAAAACAGTTTAACCTGAAATTCAATTCTCCTCCGGAAAGCCCATTTGAAAATTAAAAACTCTGCATATAATCACTACTCTTCGCCTTCATGCTTCCTTCAAGAAAATATAAAATTATTACACGAAAGCCGTAACATTCGTATACACATATACAGCAGCGGTTATATACACCACGCGCAGAAAACATATCTCGGGTCACTCCCTGCTACACTTACTTACATCCAAACCGGAGCATGCGCGCTTACCTACCTCCTCTCTCCCTCTTCCTCTCGCAAAACGAAAACAAAAATCCTCGCCGCTGTTAACGGGCGCGCGGAGCGGCCAAGTATATAGCAAACGCTGCACCGTCCGCGCGCCTCGACAAAACGACCACGACAAAAACTCCCGCGCGCGCACAACCGGGTCCCTTGGGGACCTTTTACTTTTAGTGCCCGCACCGACACATATACACACACACATATGTACGAAAATCGAAACTGGTCTGAAATCCATCTCTCGCGCGGACCGTTGAGAGAGAGAGAGAGAGAGAGAGAGAGAGAGAGGCGGACGCGCTTTATTCACGGGATTTAACAACCCCCGCGTATATAAGCGGCAAGGTCACCCTTTCACCCACTCGCGCGAGAGCGAGCGAAGGAGGAAGCGACGCGATTGAATAGCGAGAGTACATATACCTGGGAATTCTTTGGGGTATTCTAATTTTCGGGATTGGGGATGATGCTATACGGAGTGTTTTTCTTCTTTCGCTTTGTGGCGATGGCGGTGAGTAACCTGCGCTGTATTGTGGATATTTAGGGGGGTAAGGGATGATCGGAGATGCGTGCGTGTGAAAATCCGCGCGCGTTCGTATGTATACCTGTTCGATATTGTCATTAAAATTTCGGTATTGCACGTGTTCGGGGAGTTTGGTAAAATGATATTTTGTATATTATATACGTAGAATGCTTCAAGGTTAGAATTTTGTCGATTAAGCGCCTTTCCTCCATTTTACAAACCATATACAAAACGAGAATCGGAGAACTTTTCGGTATTTTTATCCTTGCCAGCCATCCCGAGTGCATCACATACCGGCTCGGTAAAAAGTAAAACCAGACCCACTGCACCGCATCCCCGCGCGCTCGCTGCAGCAGCAGCGGCATTATATTATTACACACGAAGCCGCATGCGCATATAACAGTTCTCTCCTCCGCGGTCCTCTCCTTGCTCTCCGTTCTCCAGTCCAGTTCTCGCTTCTCTCCCTCTCGCTCCCTCGAAAAAGATCGTCGTCCAAAGAAGAAAGAGACTGTACTCTCTCTCTCTCTCTCTCTCTCACACACGTACACACTGTACATCTACCCACACATCCCTGCATTTAACATACCGCAGCAGCATCCGCGCGGCAGCGAGGGAAAGGCTGTATATACTCGGTTGGTCGGTCGGTCGCTCGGTCTCTCGGTCGTTCTCTCTCTCTCTCTCTCTCTCTCTCTCTCCCTCTTGCTCGTATATACGTGGAGAGCCGGCTGTCCTTGGACTCCCGCTCGCGGATCGCCGCGCACGGCCAGTCAATGACCGACGCATTCCTCTCTCTCACTCTGTATAACGCAGGAGGAGCGTTATACGTGTGGGTAGGTGCGTATATGTACGGGCGCGATCGGCCTGCGGATCCGCGTGCGGAGCGCACGAGATTCCGTACGAAAATTTTGCTAACGGGTCGTGATGTGTGGTACAGGGCGAGGTTGGTATAGAGAGAGGGAGGGAGAGAGTGGATGAGGTGGCACAGTGGGCTTTTGTTTTTGTGGATGTCGTTTTTCGACGGGAGAGAGAATTTTTTCGTGGGTTGCTGTGTTGTCGTGCGTGTGGTGTGTGATGTCATGATGCGGAGGATGGATAAAAGTATAGTGATTTCATTCGGGGGGATATATGGAAATATTATTGGTGATTTGGTTATACAATGTGGGCTAGGACTGGGGTCATGAGAATGGAATGGGTTTGCGTTTGGAAATGAAAGTATTGAGGACGTTTTTAGGATTTGTATAAAGGAATTTGTACGTATAAAACACTACAACATATTTTGAGTTTTAACAGTGGGATAAAATGTGCTTCTCTATATAAATTTTTGTAGAACGAAAATCTCAATTTAAACCTATTTTTAATAAAATTACTGCGTTTTAAATACGTTTATATAAACAAACAAAAAAAGAACATTAAATAAATAATCCGTTCTCGATTCTTCCCCGAACAACTCTATGCAGAACGATATTACCTAACAATTCCGTTGACAGACATTGGCGAGATTTAATAATATTGCATAAATATTACGAAATCTTTGCGAAGCCTTTGGACAATAACGACCAGAAGATATTTTTACTATTTTGGTCTTTGTCTTCCAATTCAACATATGCACAATACTGTTACAATACTTTTCAATATTGTTGCAATGTAGTTTCAATATTTTTGTAATATTTCTCATAACAAAAATTTATCTTATAATACACGTAAAAAATACTACAACGTATCTTACGTATATTGCCAGACGTACAGAGCATACTTCTTATATACATTTTTGTAAAGACAAAAGAGATATTTCAACCTCAAGCAATATTTAATAAAATTACTACACGTTTCCAACACCTGATCAAATGAAACAATCCCTACTCACCTCCTCGACTAACAACTATGCGCAGGCATATCATGTAACAGCTACATTCACACCAAATTCTATTTGATTTCTCAGAAATTTCAATGACCACCCATCTTCCACTGCCCGACACCTATGCTTACCTCATCCACCCGTCTCTGTATCATCACACGAAATTGTACACCAGCATTAAACTTAATAAGAATCAATTCCTACAAACACTTTCCTCAACAAACCTCCCCACACACACAGCACCTTATCTTATCAGCCGCTCGGCAAAACCCATACTTTTCTGCTTAGAAAAAAAAATCCAGCCCCCTTCCGGCCGCAACCGTCTAATAAAGTGCAAAACGCTCCGCGCGGCCTGATTACAGACTCTCCTGCTCGCAGTAACAGCATCCCTGGCGCGAATTTAAACTTCCGCGCGTGCGATCCTCTCGCGAGAAAAGTCATTGCCGCGGCTTCGGCGAATAATTCGCGCTGCACGCTGCCCTTCTTTGATTACACGAACATTCCGCCGCTGCGCTGCTTTTTACACACGCGAACTTTATCAGAGGATGTAGTTACGCGTGTGTGTGTGTGTATATTTTCCGAACTGTTCTTTAGGTTTCTTTGCGTGTGCTTTACAGCGAGCGCCTCGAGTTTATTCAAATATTTGAGGTAATTGTGGGAATATGGCGAGAGAGAGAAAGGTGTCTGTTTGGCTTTCGAATTAGGGCTCGAGTTGTGCGCGTGCGCCTTTGTTTCCGCGAACGATGAATGATTATGTGTACCGGGAACGGCGAGCGCGCCGTCATGCCAAATTGAAAATCTCGGGATGAGGTGTGCTGACTGCCGCTGATTACATACATTTGAATGTTTATTGCGCCGGGGAAAAAGTGGGAAAAGGGTGCTGGCAGTTCTGCAAAAGTATAAGGATACTGTCTCGGTAAAGTTATGCCGGAGGCTGTAAAGAGTCGTGGTTTACCGTAAATTTTGCAAAGCAAACTATTACGGTTTTCCGTATTGTCAGTAAAGTATAAATTTTGCAAAAGTTTTCAGAATTTTTGTTAAACGTTTCCCTTAACGCATGTTTATGAGTGATTCTCTGCAAGAATGCTCATTTTTAACATACACTTGCTTGTAAATAATCGTCTTTCATTGAATAATAATTTTTAATTTCACTGAATATCGATATTCTAAAATAATTTATACGTTTCATTCTTATAAAAAAAAAATATATATATATTTTCCGAAAAATATTAAAGATTTTAAAAATGAGCACTTTTGCAGAGAATCGCCTATATAAATCGTCCATTTACTTCTTATATTTCATTTATTCATTTCCTTCTTCGTATTACATACGTCCAAACTCTGTTAAAAACATTCAGATCAAAGTTCCATGCACCAACTCAAAAATGCTCTCCACCGGCCCCCACTCATGCATAATACATAAAGCCCCGATTTCGTCCACTTTTTTTCCTTCACCGCACTCGCAAGCTCGCCGATAAATAAATTCAATCCCAGAGACGCCGTAACCTTGGTAATGGACCCGAACGCGCGCATATCGAGTGTTTCAAATTTTAAGTAATACGAGAACCGCAAACTACTGCACACAGTCGCGCGGCGTCAAAAATCCGAACAGCTATACGCTCGATCGCGTGCAATTTGAAACACGAGGCATTGACGCGCGCGGGCTTCCGAAAAACGCAGAAGAGAGGAAAAAGTCACACTTTTGTGTGCAAGCAAGCGAGCAACCGACGACTACGCGTCATTATATTGCCGAGCCATTGACCGTGCACGAGTGTTTGTGACTCATTGGTAGCGCGGCCCCGAGAACTGTTTTTTGGTAATAAAGTTGGCAAATATATATATATGTGTTGCCGAGTCGTGTGTATTTTTATCGATGTGTGTGCAGTGTGTGAGAGAGAGGGAAAGATGATGTTTTAGTTTATTTCGGGAGCTGTGCGCGGTTTGTAATGGTGTTGACATTGACTCGTGGTTTTGGGGGAATAACAGTATAATGTGTATAAATATGTATATATATATTTGAAAATAACTTATTGTAACGTGAATTCCGCGTATAGATACAAAGCTATATCCTGCATACGTTTATCCCGGCATCTTAAAAACAAAATCTAATATGTTATTTAATATTTCGAAACACCAAAATAAACCTACATAAAACGAACCGATTTCTCTCAACCTCACCCAACAATAAATTTCGACTCGCCCTATAACATCGCAAACCTCACCGCTCCAATCTTACACCAGCCATGAATCAACGACACCTCGGTATCGTACTAGGTCGACCCATTACATACCTGTATATATCTACCGCACATATATACACGCGGCCTGGAAAAAGGCCGGGCGAGGCGCACACCGATCACATCGATTAAGTACTGCGTTCCCTTCGACTGCCCCGCGCACACACACACACACATACAAGCCTCTCTCTACATAAGCTGGTTCCGCGAGTCTGCACACGCGGCGCTTTGCCCGTGGCCTTGACCGTTCTCGCTAGCGAACTGCTGTACTGCACGTGTATAGTACGTACGGAGCTCCGATAATATATCCGTATGATCCGAGGTTTCGCTTTTTTTTTGGGTTTGTTTGGGGAGTATGCGCACGTGTTGGTATAATATATGTATATAAGGGGATTTTACGGGAATTAAAATGGTAATAGGAGATTTTTCGAGAATCATACTTTATTTTGGAATTTAAAATAGCCAGACGATTCTTCATCTTTTGGAGGGGAATTTTATAGTCTGGTGTAATAAATTCGGCGCTGTGAGTATTATAGAGGAATTAAGAGAATTATAATCGACAGTGCCGAGATCGATTGCCGATCGTAGCCGATACACGAACTATATATATACACTCGAACCGCGAGGAAAAAAAAGAGAGAGAGAGAGATAGATAACGCACAGCTCACTTTTGTATGCGTCGGCGCGCGCCGAGGAATGCGACGACGACGACGAGAGAACTCGCGAACGATCGTAAACCTATTTCGCGGACTGTCGAGGAGCGCGCGCGCCGATCGTGAGGTGCATCCCGCGTGTAAACTGTCTTTTTCCTGGATATATTCGCAGCGCGCCGAGGAAAAGTATAAAAGAGAGAGATTTTCATTGGTTTTCGGAATAACTGTAGCGGCATTTTATAGGTCTGTTGGGTGGTAAAAATGGGATATATGTATATATGTGCGTGTGGTGTGGTTCTCCGATGTGTGTAAGATTAGCGCGATTTTTTCGAGTTGATGGAAATTTACCATATGATGTGCGGATGATTTTTTGGAGTGAAAACATAGGAGGGGATAAGGTGAAATAAGGCATTGGAGACCATAACTCGCATCGAGGATTGCATCTAATCTTGATTAAATATTATATTACCGCATTTCTATGCCTCGCTGCGGTTCTCGGAATATGTTTCGCGTTATCAGGCATTAATTAGAATTATTATTATATATACTTTCTCGATTTATTTAAAACGTAAATATTTTATACGTCAAATTCCTAAAATATTCCTAAAATATTAGAACCGAGTCCCTATACTCGGAAAAAAGAAGAAAAAAGATATCAAATGACTCAATGGTAAATCTGCATATTCGATCGGCGCGGCGCGCGAATTCCAGAAAACCGTGAGGAATTATAAATTACCATCTACACTCGACATACTCCATTAAAATAATCTATACCTCATTAGCGATCAGCGAGAAACCTGAGATACATAAATACGCAACAGCCATCTCTCTCTCTCTCTCTCTCTTTCACAGCTATATACTTTCAGCGATCGGCGCTCGCTCGAGAGCTCGCTGCTCGATTCTCGTTTTTGCACCTGCGCCTCGCGCGGCGACGTAACCTTGATCTTGAAATATCACGCTAATGCCGAGTGACCGCCGCGGCAACCATGGCAACGTCGCGTGTGTCATGTGCGTATAGTGATATTACTTCATTCACGAAATCCCTCGGTGAGGTGTGTCGATAATACATATAATTTATTGTTATATACATACCGTTGCCTGATTTATTATTTGCATCATATTGCGTTGTTTTCTGTATTGTAATACACGTGCGGCTGTCCTATAGTGGATCGCGAATATGAAGTCATTATGAATATCTCGCACCGCGCGCGGGATATATATATATATACATAACAGTGCTCGCGAGGCGCTGCAGAGGTTCATTAGAGAATTCGCTTTAATAAGTCTCGCGGAGATTGTCAGGTTTGGCCGCGGCTGACTCATCATCGCCAAGCCGAGTCGAATCTCTCTGGTGATGGAGATTTAATTCCTGACGCGGTGGCGGCGGCGGTGCGATTTGAATTTCAAAGCGCGGGAACATATAGTTTGGCGGAGAGGAGCAGCCGGCGTTAATTGAAAACTTGATTTCTACATTAAAATGCAGCCGCCGCTTAAATGGGCAATTTCGCGTAAGACTGTGTATATATATCGTGTCTAGTGAGCGGGTATATAGATATAACGTGCGATGCTTTGTGCGCGAGCTTGAGATAAGTGTAAATAGTTGAAGCGCGGGATGTGCTGTGGGTGTTGCGCGGGGCGAAAAAAAATTTAATAGGGAACGAGAAATTGTTGTTTGCTCTGCTAATATTGAAGCTGTTAACGGAAACGTTTGGAATGTTTATTTCTGGTTTAACGCGGATATAGTGAAACGTTTGGAGCTTTTGAGAGTCGTTAGGTGGGAATATTTTTTGGCTATAGTTATAGGTAAGTAAAATCATTTTCTATGATCTAAGATGATTTAATTTGTTTAAACAAACGATATCTACACTCAGAAAACAATCCTCCTGATTCGAAGAGAATCCGCCTACAGCAGGAGGATTTTTCGCTAAAAATGGCGCCTGGACGATTTCCTCCTACTACAGGATGAATATCCTCTCCGTGCAATGTTCCATTGCAGCAGCAGGAATTACTCCTGTATATCAAATACACTTAGAAAACGATCTTCCTGTACCAACGAGAATCTGCCTGTCGGAGGAGAATTTTCAATTAGAAATAGGGCCAAGAAAATTTCCTCCTGTAAGAGGAGGAATATACTCGCCCTGTCCGTTTTCTTCTTATGTTAATAAGAGAACGGACGGTATCTTATCTACTTATATTTTCATCTTATCATTTCATCTTTATGTCCGGTTTTTTTCATCTTCTTCATTGTCTTTTTATCTTTATCTTATCTAATTATTTGAACATTATCTGCAAATCCTGTGGCCAGGGGAGGAAAACCCTCCTATCGCAGAACACGACGGTTCTTGCAACAGGATGACACTTCGTCCGTGTAGGAGGAATTGATTTTCACTGTAGAAGGATTTTTTCAGGAGAAATATTATTCTGATATAGGCGAATCATTTTTCTGAGTGTAGTCACCGTGAAATATTGTTTTACTTTGACTTTCCCGCATATTATACTAAACTATTTAAAGATTTAAACGCGTTTGTTTAACAGAATTTCAGTGAATTGAGAAATCGTTCTATTCATCTTACTGTTAAATCAATATAGTGATGCTAGTAAATCGAAATTCAATGGGAAGTAGATTAACAATAAGATGTTATATTGTCTTAAATTTTATAAACCCATCAAAAGAGTTTTTACGAAGCAAGTTCAACCTCACAGCTCTTGCATTACTTATTTATTATACATGTATCCACCGCCGCTTAATCCCCATCCTCATCCCACCCCGCACCCATCGCGCTTATATACCACCAAAAATAAACCTACCACCAGCTCGCGACAAAATAGGTCATCCGTTCGAAACCCTCTCTCCTCTGTTTCTCACTCCCATCTCGATATAATCCCCGCACATCACCCCGCTGCCGCTGCTGCCGCCGCCACTCGTCTCACCAGTCCTCGTCCCACAGTCCAAGAGACATCACATCCTGACAAACTCGTCGCCGGCCACTCGTTCACCGAAGCGCGACAGCGCTGCAGAAGAACAAGACGACGACGACGAAGAGAGAGGCAAAGGAAGAAAGAGAGAGAATATAGCTGGTTCTCGAGGGGGTCCGCGTTCGCTCGGGCACTTGTTTACAGCGCTCGCGCGTCGTGGCCTCATTTTCGGTCGTGCACCTTCTCCGAGCAGCGCGCGCGCGCGGCAAGCGCGATGGTGGCTAATTCGCCGCGCTTCCTCCTTCTGTATTCCCGCTGCGCAGTAGAAGAGAGAGATAGAGAGAAGAGTGGATGCACTGATAGTGGATGGAAGGGTATATTAGTATTGAGCCGAGGCGCTGTGTGGGTGTATTAGGTGGAATGAATCGTAATGAGGGACCGTAGTGTGGCTGTTTTTGGTAGTAATGCGTGGCGAGGTGGCGAGAAAGGTGGTTGGAGATGATGGCTGGGTATTTTCACAGGCTTCCTGGGAAGGGCCCACGTGGTCGGGGATTTCCGAGGTTCATGAGAGGAGGTCGCGAGGATTGTAGCACACTTGCAATGGCAGAAATAATGCTGAACTTTTATGAGGTGGGGATATATTAGCGGATATAGTTAGGAGTAGAAGAATGTATGGCTGCAATAATAATAAAAAAATTGCTGCCAAGTTATTGACACGTAACTTCCTCCAAATTAATTTATCTTTCCTATATATGTATATAGTATATAGTTGAAATATAAAATATGTTTATTCATTCTACATGTTTGAAAATGATTTAAAAATTCTCTTTCGAATTTCTACCCATCCGATTGAGATACATAGAGCCGATCTCGAGAAATCACGATTTGAAAAAAAGGCTATAACAAAATTTTAACCTCAAATATTTCGGAAATTTATGGATCAATCATTTTGCCCAAAGGACTCGGCCGAGAGATATTCATAATCTATACCTCAGAAGTAATTTTGAAGCGATTAAGACTATTTAACTCCTGTAATCGTTATACGTACAAATAGTATAGTTTTCGATACTAGTGCTAGAAAAACGATTTTAAAAAGAATCGTTTTTATAACGTGTATCGAACAATATTTTATGACACGGCGAGGCAGAAGTACTACTATTGCGTAGGCTTGCGTTATGATTTCTTGGCCACGCCGTGCCATAAACTCATTTTTTTCATTTTTCAATTTTTACGTTTTTGTTAATAACAAAAGAACCGGGGTAGATAAAAAAATCTTTTTTTTAGAAAATATAGGTATTTTAATTCTCCTTCGAATGCTATTCGTCCGATTAAAATATCTCGATCCTATCTGCATTAAAAGAAAAACAAAAATAAATTTTGAGAAAATCGAAAATTCGAAATAAAACAAAAACGCATTGGCCCAATCAAAAAACTGATTTATGACCCACAATGAAAAAAAAAAATGAGACCTGTCCGGTAAAAATCGACCGAGTAGAAGCTGAGATTCAGATGTATATACGCACACATACATCCATATAGACATTTTTATAGACCAACCATGTATTTTGATTTATAATACCTCGGAAAACAATAACATGATTTTACAAGTCAAAAAATTACTATCACAAAGCTTCCTCTAGGAGGAAGCAAAAAAAATACAGTTTTAACATATTGCGCAAGATGATGAGATTCTTGAACTGAAGAATGATTTGTATAATCTTTATTTAAGAATGAAAAATAATCTCCTTAATATTTTTCAATATCATTCCAATATTTTTTCAATATTATTGCAACATTTTGTAATATTGTTGCAATATTGAAACAATATGGTCACAATATGTGTTTAGATTAGGTACATAGAAAAAAATCAAATCTTTGAAAACCATGAAAAAGCGGTAAAAATACCTTGTTGAAATATTGCCTAAAAGCTGTGTCAATATTTCGCAACGCTTTATATAATATTTTTAAATCTTATCAGTCTTGTAAAATAGCATTATATGAGCATGAAGTATATAGATCATCAATATGGATAGGGATCAAATAGGATTTAAAGATCTGTAAGAAATTACATTTCTATTATCTGCGTTAGTTTTAAATTTGGATTTCTTATAATAATCTTGCATACGTATTATTAAATTAATCCAAAAGAAAAACAATCAAAACTGACTTAAAATAACGAAAAACACTCTACCCATGCAAGAACCTGCAACATATTAATTTAAATCAAGCACGTAAAGTAAAGTGAAGAGTAATATCCAAATTCCCCGCACGCGTTTCTTCAAAACCAAACACAATGTCGAAATTCCTAAACGCTCCTTAAATAGGACTCCTTACCTACCTGTCAAAACACTCAAAACACACCAAACCAACCCCATGGCGCCACCTCATTCCCCATATCATCTAAGCAGCCTTCTATTATATATCCTATAAGCAGTATTCTATTATGTCTAACGACATAATAGAAACGTTCCCGCAGCTCTAAGTACAAGATTCGCGGGCGCGCGCACGCCATAAGGACAAAATTCGCCCTCTAGTATATACACACACACCCACACACACGGTTGTGCAAATAGAACGTGCCACCCTATAGCGCGCCAACCGCATGGGAACGTCATCGCCGCGGCGGCAGCTCCATAGCATGCGATTCCGCGCGGCCATATGTGCGCGACCGCAGTTGTATATATATAAGTAGACACGAGCGCGCGTGCGCAGCTCGAGAATATAATATGCGCGCAATTCGCAGTGCAAGCCGAAATGCAAACATGCGCCACTGTTTAGGCGTTCTTAAAAGCGTAATGCGTTAAAAGCTAAATTACATATAGAGAGAGAGAGAGAAGAGGAGAGCATGAGAAACGATTTGCGAATTTTTGAGGTGCCCCGTCTTCCTTCTCCTTCTTCCTCTTTTACTTTGCTCTTTTATGACGTGAGAAGAAATTCGCGGGCATTGTTAACCGCACATATGCTGTTGGAATTCTTGTCTCTCTCTCTCACTGCCGCCCCTTTTCGCGCAATGCACTTCTTGCCGCTCGGTACGTGTATTATAAATATATATGTGCAAATCTACCGAAATCTACGACCAAACACTAAATGTGCTTTTGAAAAATTTTTTTCCAGCACACCTACCAGATCAGCTTTTTCTGGGTTTTTCTACTATAAATAAGAGAAATCCGCCGTCGTAAAACGTCCATCGAATGGTATACTTTTTCTACGAAAAATTGTATTTTTTGAGAAAATACTCCTTCTCTTTAAACGTCAGCCATTTTTCCTAAAAGCTGCCAACTCGAAAGTTCAAAACAGAAATTTAAACCTCGAAAAAAGAGCTTTAATTTACTTTTTTTAAGAATTAAAAACCACCGATTCCTTCAAAAGTTATAAGGTTTTGAAGTTGAAGGTTGAAAAGGCATAAAAATGGAATCGGCAGCGCCGACTTTGAGAGTATTGTCATGCCTTTTTAACCTTCAACTGCAAACCCTTATAACTTTTGAAGGAATCGGCGGTTTTTAATTAAAAAAAAAAAGAAAATAAGCTCTTTTTTCGAGGTTTAAATTTCTTTTTTGAACTTTTGAGTTGACCGATCTTAGGAAGAGTAGCTGACGTTTGAAAGAGAAGGACTTTCTTGACCATTTTCTCAAAAAATATAATTTGTCGTAGAAAAAGTATACCATTCGATAGACCCTGTTCAACAGCGAATTTCTCTTATTTATAGTAGAAACAGCCAGAAAAACCTGGTTTGGTAGGTGTGCTCGAAAACAAATTTTCAAAAGCACATTTAGGGTTTGATCGCAGATTTCTGTAGATTTGCACATACAGATATACGCTATAAGCGTGCGAGAGTGTATAGGAAATACCGCGCGGGTTAAACCCGTAAACAATTTCTCCGTGGGCTCGTTTCGAGCTCCAAAGCTTTTAAACTCGCGCGTATATAGCTCGTCTTCAAAACAAATGACTCACTCGGAAAAGTAGGTGGAGTGCGATAAACACGTTCGCTCGCTCGCGCGAAATGTCGTCGTTGGAAAACTAGATTTTTATACGTTGCCGGAACGATACCGCGCGGGACGCGGAAGTATTTGCATGTGTCGCTTTATACGTATATTACACTATGTATATGACGATGGCGCGCAAGAGGCCTCGTAATTGTCGCGAGAAATGAGGTAATTTGTAATTCGTTTCAGCAGCTTCGGCTTTAATTAATCGCGTAATATGTCCGATGACGCGAGAGGCCTCGCGACACATCTTCGCCGCACGCGTGCGTTATTACATTAACCGTAATCACGAATGTATCTGCCTTATGGAGGCGCGGCAGTTAATAATTTCGTCGCCTTGATTGAAGTGATCGCCTTGCAAGAAATGAAAAGCGCAGTATTCAACTTTGTCTAAAAGTCATTCATATCTATAAGAAAGCTGTACAATTATGTCTCTTGTTATAGAACAAAAACTATCTGTACAAGTTATTTATATACACGTGGATGGGATCGACCAAGTATCGCCTTCACATAATATACACTTGTGTACTTGTGTATATAAGTCGAGCGTTAAGTCTGTTTAATTTATATAGATAGATGGATAGATATTCTTTACTGGGCCTAAGGGGTAGAACCCCATGTGGCAATAAGTTATAAGTATATAATATTTACAATGCAATATAGGTAGTACAAAAAGAAAAATTATCGTTTAAGGCGGGTACATCCATAGATAAATTTTACAAATAGAGAAGTACAATTGAACATATGTATGTATATCGAGCAGAGAGTTACAATATATTTACAATTTGGTATACAATTTACAATACTGAAAAATTTGAGACACGCATCTTTAATTAATTTCCAAGCACAGTCCCCCACAACATCTTCTAAAAGTTGAGAGCTTCGGTTTAAGGTGATAAGTAAGTATATATATGAGAGATATACTGTGTTGCGTCCATAATAAACTAATACGTTTCTATAGAATTTCAAACATATATATCCGTTTATCCACGACATTACTGCCACCGGTGTACTGACCGAACTCCCTCGAGTGGAATAGCACGACGCCCAATATTATCCTTATATACATATTACAAAATCTCCACCGTCATCCAAAAAGTAAATTACGATATTTTTTGTTCGAAATTCGGTTCCACCCCTCGCCACCTTTACCTCACTTACAAATACACCTACTACACCAACACGATAACATATAATATCCCTTCATATCTAAACCACATCCCCATGTCATCCCCTGCACCTTACACCAATAACTCCTCCTCCTCCTCCTCCTCCTTCTTCTTAAAATATATACGCACAGCCGGCTGCACACATATACCCCATTCCAAAGCGCGAATCGCAATTTATCAGTCCTCGCAGTACACACTATGCGCGCGGGGCCGCGGCATCGGCGATGTTACGCCGATCCCCTATACGCGCATACATATTAACCGAAACCTGTCGCGGGAGAGAGTTTAAACGATATATACATCCACGTGGCCTCTCTGCGCCTGCCTGCGGATACACCGCGATATCGAGTGGCAAGCGCGGCGGCCGCAAGGGTCCCTTGAAAGTCGATAAAATTACAAAACCCTGCGCGTATATACACATATATATACGCGTACACGATATATCGTGTATACGTAGGTACACATATATACGTATATACGCGCTTAGATCGCGCGCGTGTTCCTCTCGCACACGCAGGAGAATATATCAAGATGGCGTATAGTCTCAGTCTCGCCTCGTGGCATGGAATCCGATATTACCTCACCGCGAGCGAGCGAGCGAGCGAGCGCAGGCCGTGGCAGTGACAGTGGCCCTCTCTCTTTACAGCGTAGGTATAGGTGTACACGGCCAAAGTCGCGGAGAACGCGAGGCTGGCTCTGCGTGCCGCTGCTGCCGCTGCTGCTTCGTTGCTCCTTTTTCCACTTCACTCGCCTCGCCGTGAGCGAGCGGCTGGCTAGCCCGACGATCTCTTGGCGCAAGTCGTGAACGAGCGAGCGCCGAGGCTCCTTTTCCTGCGCGAAACAGAGAGAGGAGAGAGGAAAGAGGTGCAGGAGCTCAGGCTGGTTCTGTAATGCTGGGATGCGTGGAGAGTTTTTTTGCTGGTTGTGCTGACGCAGGGTGAGGTAGTAGCCGATGGGATTTTGTCGTTGACGTTAAGCTTGGTATATTGTGTTATAGAGGGAAGCGAGTTGAGCTAATGTAATATTGATGGAAAGAGGAATTCTAATGCTCCGAAACCAATGCAAAGTGCAAACATTCGTTTTAGTGGTGCAATATAGCATTTTTCGTATACCTGCCGTTTTATGTTTTAGGATCGCACGAAAATAAGAACGACTTGTTAACTTTTACGTTAAGTTTCGATTGTACTCCCATAAATTCTGAAATAATACTTTGTTCTCCTATAATATATAATATATAACTAACAGTACCGGAAGTATACTTATATACAAATATACTAATACCACGCGATTATTGCAGTGATAATATTCTCTGACCAATCTCAATATACGACTATAGACACATTAAACGAATTACGCGAATCGCGAAAGTTTTTCTACAATTATAATCCGATGAAACCGGTCGCGCAATTGGAGATACAGCCTAAGCCGCGTATATAGCCCCTTTCGATTCTCCACGGCTTTATACTTGTACATGTATATATATAACATATACGCGGTGTACACCTCGGGCACGGCCCCTTAACGCCTGTGTATCCCCGTGAAATATATACCACGGATTTTTATACCTTTCTTTGCGCGTGTACAGTATTTTTGGCTTTGATAGATAATTCCATTCCGAACTGGAATAACAGCGATATCTTACCGGACGGCTGATTTTTGTTCTGCTCGAAATTATTTTTGTTTATCTATAAATATAGTAGTACTAGTATAGACAGCTTACAGAAGCGCGTCTATACGTAAGTACATTATCAAAACGAAAGTAACATAAATTAGCCGAGCTATAATTCAGCGTTCGCTAATTATATTTCTCCTTTTCGTGACGGAGCACCGAAGTAATTATCCGCCGTGAATGAATAAGCGATTATGCTAATACCGCGCGCGTGTATGTAAAATTTTTCGAAAAAACACACACAACCGAGTGAGATAATTTTAAATCTCTTTTTTCGTAACTTACGGAAATTTCCGTAAGCTCCTCTGATGCGATTTCAAGTTCAAAAAACCAGGTTAAAGCCGAAACGAGTTTTTGGCGAGCGCGAGCGCGCGGTGAGAGAAGGGTTTTCCCGCGCGCCGTGTGAACACGCCTCGATCGTTAAGACCTCGCGCGCGGCCGAGCTTTTTTCTTTTTACTTTTGGTTTCTTTCTCGCACGCGCTTCTCGAGTATAAATTATAACATTGTCGTAAAGTCCGAAAATTATCCAAGTGAGTGTAATTTTAATCTCATTGGAGTGCGCACAAATGATAAATATAATGATGTCCTCAATAATTTAATATTACAAAAAGCGTTCGTACAAAATTCACGTTAATTCAAAATGCAGCTGTATTAAATGTTTACAGTTCGATAAACTTTCTTATAACGAGGAAGTCTACAGATTATCCGTACTTGGAGGGTTTAACAAATTAAAAGAGAGAAAAAACAAAAATTTGGGAGCCACGCCTCTGTGATAAATTTTTTCTCGTTCTTTAGGTCATACAATATTGTAAGCGAGAAAATTTTCCAACACTCAACCGAGCACTCAACAATGGTTTCATGATGCGGTTTTTCAAAAAATAATCAATTTTTCTTTTTAACATGGGACAAATGGACGAAAAGTAGTGAATAATGATTAACTAATAGCCCAACAAAAGATTGCACAAAAAAGCGATCAAAGTAGAATAAAAAAGCTTTAATTTAAGCTAAAGATCGTTAAAATCGATCGGTTCCGCGTCATTTTCAAATGCACGGTAACTTTGCATACATCGTGTATCATTACCGACTACTTTTCGTTCATTTTACCATTGTTAAAAAGAAAAATAAATTATTTTTTAAAACTGCATCACAAAACGATTATCGAGTGTTGAAAAATTTTCTCGTCTCATGTACGACGTATAAAGAACGATGAAAAATTTATTACAGAGGTGTGTGCCCCTCCAAATATTTTCTTTAATATTTGTTAACCTTCCAAGTGTGGATAATCTGTAGAATTCCTCATGTTACGCTAAGACGACGAATAGGTATTACATAGAAATTTCGCAACCGCAGCAGTGCAGTAGGACTTTTGCGATCGCCCCACAACGATAATACCCTCCTCCCTAATTGCAAACACAGCGCGTAGTTTCCACGTTCGTCGCATATTCCTACGTATACGTATACCCCTCGTGTGCATTACGGGAACGCAATTGCAACTCGGATTAAACTCGTGCAATCTTGCTTTTAAAAAGGCGACCTTTGTTAGCCGTGAGCGCGGCGGTTAATTAAATGAAAATTGTTCGTTTCCCTGTTACTTGAGGCTGCGCGCGTGCGCGTGCGCGCGCAAACCGTGGAGATGCCGTAACACAGCCGCCAACTTGTTACGGGAATTATTTACGATTTAATGCGCGCACTTTTTCACGTGCGCGCGCGCGAACTCGTGCTTTAATTTCTCGTTAAGGTCTGTCTCGGTGTATCTATACATATGCATACATGTAAGTGTATAAAACGCGTGTGTGTTGTATATCGAAATTAAAAAAACATATACGTGGGATGTAATCTGGGCGCATCTCGCGCGGCTCGTAGCGTACGAGTTGCTTAATTAATAAAAGTAACGAAATAATTAATTTTATTGCAATATATTATATGCGAATATAATGTAATGGGATTCGGCTTGTCGAGCGAGTTTTATCGTGAAATGAAAATACGAAGCGTATATTACGATTATAAGTGTATGACTTATTCAGCGAGTGTAAGAATTATATCAAAAGTGTAGGATATAAAAGAAATAGCTATATTTTTCTGTGTATGGAAGGAAGTGGACACGTAGAATATTTGCTATCTGCCAAAGTTACAATTATTAAAAATGTTAAAATTTAATTATAAACAATAGCACACCACTCGGCCCCTTGAAAGATAATTTTGAGCGCAAAGAATTAATTTTGAAAAATGTATTTGCTGAAATACGAGGTAAGAAGTTAATTAAACTTTCAGATAGCTTTTGAATTTCAAATTCTCAAGTAAGAATTTAAGAAATAATTTATGTACATTTCTTAAATCTATATATACAATTTAAAAGTGATTTTCGAAAGGGATATATTCTGCATTGTATTCGAAATAACTTTGCATGCTACGACAAAGGCTATTGATATATAAACATTGAAAAATAAAATATAGTAATAAAACATCGAGAAGCATATATTATATATACAATTAAATAACATCCTCTAAAGATATAACCTTTCCCCTTTGTATACACAAAGCTCGCTATCCCAAGCCATAACCATCCACTCTACCTCCTCCTCAAAACTGTCACCCTCGTCACGCTCGAACTGACCCGCAAGCTCCCTGCATCTAAACCCTCTCCCCCTCGCCTATATATAATATACACCATTGTCGTATATACCTCCGGCTGCCGGCCGTTGCAAAATTCACGACTCATAGAGCTCGCTCATCCATTAATAACGAAACAATGTACCCCCCTCCTCCCTCCCACCGGCATATATACATAAAAGCGGCCCCGCGGCGGCGGCGGCGTCGGTCATTTTTACCGTGTCGGTTTCGCGCGCAAACAATCACTCGCGGGAAAAGATGCCAGCAGGCCGATATCGCCGCTCGCGATTGCGATCGCGCACTCGTCCTTTCTTCGCTCCTTCTATATAGGTACCTGGTGTATAGGAGAGTAGAATGTCAGGGCCATCTTTATATTTCAAGTTCGCGCGGCGCGTGACTCTCGTTATATTCATATAGGCGCAGGCAGGCAGATGCTGCGCGAGCGCGCAAATTCAATTCGCATTGTTATACACGCGAGAGGTGCTGCTGCTTCTTCGCTTCTCTCTCTGCTAGATTTTTCCACTACGCCGCGCGCGCGTTCACGAAGCGCGAGATAAAAGGAGGAAAAAGAGAGAGAGAGAGAGAGAGAGAGGACAGGAGAGCGGCACTACGGCGCGAGCTACACAGGACGTTCACCTCGCGGCCGCCATTACACAATCGCGCCGAGCGAACGAGCGAGCGCAGAGAGTCAAGAGCGCGGCGCGCGCACGCCATCTTGGTACCCCTTGCGCGACGACGACGACGATCGCCGCCAAGCGTTTCCTGTACTTATAGAGGTTGCGAGCACGCGCGCCGGCTCTACGGTTTGTTTCGCTACGGAGTGTCGCCTTTTTTTCTCCTCGGTGCCTTTACTTGTCTAGGTTCCGCGCGACGAGAGACGCCCTGCTATATGAGTGTAGCTTGTATATAGGTGTATACACCGCGAGCGAGAAGTTTTGAGAATCTGGGGAATTAGTATTAAGGAAGGCTTCGCTGTGGTAATGACGATTCGTATTATAGCGTAGTATGTATATAGTGGTGTATAGGGCGATTTCGGTATTTTATGTTGCGAAACGAAGATACTTTTCTTCGAATAATAAGGTATTATTTGTTTGACAGTATATATTAACGACAGATATATACACAGAGAGATAGAAATCAGTAAAAATTACCAAACTGTCAAGTAACCCTGTGGCAGACCTGAAAATCCAAAATTTTTACCAAACTTTTGGCAATTTTTACTATAGACTTTTTGTAAATTTTACAAAAATAGTAAAAATAGTATAAAAATTGCCAAAAATTTGGTAAAAATTTTGGATTTTCAGGTCTGCCTCTGCTTACTTGACAGTTTGGTAATTTTACTGAAAGTTTGGTACTTTTTACTGAAAGTTTGGTAATTTTTACTAAAAGTTTGGTAATTTTTACTGAAAATTTGGTCATTTTTACTGAAACTTTGGTAATTTTTACTGATTTCTTTCTCTCCGTGTAGGAAGTGTTTGATTTTTGGTGTATATATGCATATATTGAATTTGAATGATTTACATTCGGAGCAAACAACCTTTACTTTTTTTTATCTCTCTCTTTCTCTCTCTCGCTCTTTCTCTCTCACCAAAGCATATAGACCGAATCTCTCTCTCTCTCTCTCTCTCTCTCTCTCTCTCTCTCTCTCTCTCTCTCTCTCTCTCTCTCTCTCTCTCTCGCTCTCTCTCTCTCTCTCTCTATAACGAGTCCGTCAATTGCTCGTTTCTTTTTCGGAGGATAACAAAAAAAATATTATTTTTCCGCTGTCAAAGTCGATATCTCTCAATCCGATACACTTCAACTTCCATTGCTTATATATATCTATACTTCAAGAGATTTCCTCCGCGCAACCATAACATTGCGTATACTTAAACACCCCGATCGCTCGCAGCTGCGCGCGCACGCGCAAAAACTCATCCATCCACGTGAATATAACAACAACAATGTATACATCATGGCTAAACACTTGGCGTTCAAAGAACAGTTAGGAATTAAAAGAAACGACGCGCGCGTATAGAAACAACGTTAAGGTAAAGCTGCGTGCTATACGCGGCAGCCGCCGCGCGGAGATTTTAACGCGTAGTAAAGCGCGACGATACTCGCACATCTGCGCGAGCCCGCGGATGACGTGGCCGAGAGAGTGACTCGCGAGTTTCTCTCTCTCTCTCTCTCTCTCTCTCTCTCTGCACGCGCGCGAAATCATTACGCACGCACCCGAGAGAGCGATGATTGGCGGGATTCGTTTTCGTCGTATATATTCACTGCGGCGAATCATTTTTCAGAGAGAGAGAGGTTCATCGACACGCTCGTGCTCGATTAGCGTGTCCTCAGTGCGTTGCTGCTGCTTCGTTCGCTTTTATTCGTAAAATTGCAATTTCTTTCGTAAGAATAAGCGGCTACCGAGTTTCGTCGAGGCCGCGATGATAAATCATCCTTAACGATGAAGGTGGTTGCTTTTTTTTAGCGCTGATGCGTAGCGCGGTTATAATTCACCTACCGCCTTGTTTTTACTGTTATATATGTATAGGCGCGCGCGTGCAGGGTTAGAAATTGGCATTAATTTTGAGGGGAAAAAGTGATGGGCGACTTTCTTGCACTGTGATGATACATGTGTCAGGGAGCGGATTAGCCTCTGACAGTTGATGGGCTTACAACAAAAGTTATAGAATATTGTGGTGATATTATATAATGGGAATATGCAATAATAATGAGAGAAATGAAGGAGCAAATGGTGTTACTGTTTTGGCTATCATGATTAGTACATGAATCTCGAGATACTCTTTAGGGGTAAAATTCCAGTCATGGGGGGGTTCGCGAAGCAATTGCGACATACGATGACTGCGATAATTATGAAAAGTCTCGAAAGTAAATTTAAATAACGAAAAGTACGGTGTAGGAATCTGTAATCGGCGAAATGTAAAATTTTGTTCAACAACTGTTTCGCATATTACAATATGAGTGATGTTCTATTTCGAAAGAAGGATACTTCAACAAAAGAAAAACATTTTCTTAAACCAAATTTAATTATTGATTAACAAGATACCGTCATCTAAAAAGAATTGACATTTGCAATTTCAAAGTGAGGTACCGATACGAAAATTAAAAAATTATCAATACCTGTAAAGTTACATACAATTGTTTATCAAAAACTCATGAATTCTTATAAATCGAGCAAAATTTTACATTTAACGCCAATGTTCACGCATGAACCACCTTAACGAAACAAAATATAAACTCGATTCTCAGTCTTCCACGATCCAGCGATCACGCAATCTTTTTTTGCACCTAATTAACAACTCTCACAAACACCCACGACAAAACAGCTTCAACTCCTTCGTCACTCCCTAAACGAAACTCCGCTCTCGTTTCGAATCGAAATATATACCCACCGCACCGTTACCCCATCCTTCATACACAACAACGACCTCTTCGAAAAATTCAAAACCAACTCGCTCGCGCAGTTTTCGCCTATACCTCTATATACACCATAGGAACTTTTTGCGCTCGGCAAAGCCGAACGAATCGCTGTTCCGGAGCTCGCGCGCGCGGCAAATTGCGAAATTCCTGCGCGTAGCGCTCGCCGCTGCAGCATCCCGCGACGGATGAGTTTTCTCAGCGAGTCAGAGAGGAAGAGATAAGGTCTCTCGCGATGGAACGAACAATCGCGAAATTAGGAGTAATGGTTGATGAAATTTTAGCTGCTGGTATGGCGCGCGCGGGAGAAGAAACGTGCAATTTCGAGAGGAGAGAGGGAGACGAGTGAGAAAGGGTTATTGGTTTTGTTAGATATTTCGTATATGGCTGATTGTATAGCGTGTGTTTTGGGTACTGCAGCTTTTTATAGCACGATAATTTTATATTCAGCGTTTAAAACGTGTATATAATATATGGTTTATCGCTATTGTGCACATTTGCAAGTAAGATAACTATCCACATTCAATGTCAAAAGCGTGCGCTGAGATAGCCATATCTACACAATAAACAGAATAATTTTCTAATGAATGTTTATACGCGCGGTGAGTAACGATCTGACCTCAAAAATTTCAAAAGCCAAGGCAAGATGGTTTTCCCGCGGAATAAAAGGATGATTAGCGCTGTGTCGTCGTCGTCGTGGCTACTGCGATGATTCACTCGACATGTACAAGGAAAATTAGTTTTATAATGAAATTGTCACCGCGTTTATACTGAAATGCGCTTGACACTAATAAACTGGGCCCCTTTTCCATATTTTGCAGAAAAATAATCTCCATTCGTTTATCTATGCGCGGATTATTCTTCTACGCGCTATGCGTATATCAAAAAAACTCTCGCGCCAATCAGGCGCGCATCTGCCTCGGCAGTATATACAGTTATCCCGGCAAAAACAAAGCATAAACAAGTCCCATGTAGCCCGCGCGCACACTCAAAACTATCACAATAAAAATAAAAAAAACCATAGTCGCGCCTATCCAAATCCATCTCGAATCTCTCGCACATAGCACGAAAACGTAAACAAGCTACGCATCTATATAACTCCTACTCCTTCCGCGATAAAATCGAAACCGCCGCATACACACAGACCTCTGACAGTAACATTTTTTAAAATGTTTGTGTCTGTCTCGCCTTGGCCGTACTATCCACGTTCGCATAATACGCGTCTATCCTCGCAAGAAGAAGAAAAAAATGACGAATCAGCGAAATATCACTACGCGGAGATTCCTCAGCCGAGTACGTGGACGCGCGCGCAGGGTTCGGCCCATACGTGCGTGTATATATGTGTGTGAATATATACACCGGCGTGTGCGCGAGCGCGCCGCGTGTGCATGTATGTAAGTAGGCCGGCGGCGGTACCGTTATTAGGTATATACCCGGCGCGCATACGAATAACTACGCGCTAGGAAAGAGAAAGAGAGAAGAAGAAGAAGAAGAAGCCTCGCTCGCGATGCGTATATACATTCCCGTGCGCGCGTGCGCGCTACACTTTGTTACGTTAACTTACCGCCGCCCTTTCGTCATCGCACGCTCGCGCGCTGGCCCACGAGGATGGACGGACACAAAGCGGCGATTTTAAATTCCGCGCGCGTATGTATGTACGCGGCGCTGCCTGCGTGCGCATGCGACCACTGTATATAGGAGCGAAGGATTTATGGTGGTGCGAGGGGAGGGCGCAGTAGAAGCTTTTCGAAATTTATTGCAATTTTCTTTGTAAGAGGGAGAGAGGATGGGGTATTTTTTGGCGCTGTGCGAGTTGCTGGTGTATAGTTGAGGAAGGGAGGAAAAAGTAGAGAGAAAGAGCGCGCTGTCGTGCGGGGGAAAGAGTTACGAGGGCTTGTTAGGGAGGTTGATGTTCGAAAAATTTTATAATTTGTGGGATGATGGGCACGTGCGCGGGGATGGTGAAATATCTCGTTCGAGTACAGCTAAATAACATTGTTTCAAGGTTGTTTCAACGTACTGTTTTAAGGTGGCTCCGGCGTTTTTTTTAAATACATATATAAGAATAAAAAACTAAAAATCTGAATTGAAAGCTGAAAACTCAAGCTATTTAATGGTGTGTGTAAATGAAAAAGGAGAAAAAGTTAAAATATATAAGAAATTGTTCATTATCTATAGTTTACAATGATGTATTGAAATATGACGATCACCAACAAAATTTTGAAGAAATCTTTATATTATATGAAATAGAAAAAAAATCGCTCTTCCTGTGTATAAGATAGACTCCCAGGGTCGTAGTACTTGATCAATAGTGATGAATAACTTTTCTATTTTTTATATTGCTGGGTGCTTAAATGGCTGAGAGTACTTCATAACTTATTATTAACTGTTTTTATTATAATTTGATCGATTCTCATAATTAAAAATATTATTTATGTCGACTGTAATTTACTATTAACTGATAAGAATTTTTCCATCGGTCTTACAGTCTTATAAATTAAATTAATTAATATTAATGGCAGTCAGATTGCCCTTGTTCATAATCACCCCCGCAGAATCTGAAATAAAAACTTAAGTTAAAACCTGGAAAAAATATTGTTAGCAAAGGACAATCTGACTGTCACCCACCACCAAATCACCCAACGTTTCGAGCCTGCTTCGGCTCCTCCTCAGGGACTTTAATTTATAAGACTGTAAGACCGATGGAAAAATTCTTATCAGTGAATTGATCGATTCTCTATGTAAAAATGCAATGCACCCTAAAAAGTCCCTCAATGATTATACGGCCTACGGTGCCGGAGCCACCTGAAGGGCTGGGAAGAACCTTTGTTATCGAGCTTAGAAATTACCCACCGTGTTTATTTTAATTTCAATTGCAGTTGATTTTCCGAAGGAAACGAAAATTCGGAGTATTTATACCTTCTTAGGTATATCTCGGAAAATGAAACGTCGTGATACATGATAATCCCAACGTGGAGGAATATATATATATATATATATATCCTTGAAAAGAAGGATATATCCTCCAAGCCCAATCTTCTTGTACCAATTAATTTCTGTTTCAAAGTTATACATAAAAAAAAAAAAAAAAAAACGTTTTACAAATGATCGGAATTTCCGCTATCGATTGCTTACCGTTTCAAAACACAAAGCTTATACTCTAGGAGGAAGCAAAAACTACACAGAATAATTAACGCTCATGCAATCACCAATGGGATTAACGCATGAGACTGCACTCCCCCGGCAATGCAACAACTCTAATCAAATCTCCAAATACATCGGCCAACCGTGAACCTCTCTCTTTCTCTCACATGCATCATCCGCATCATCATCGGCTTGCACACGCACACACAACGCCACAACCCAACTGCGCAGCAGCATTATATTCTCGAAAAGTCGAGCGCGTGCGCGCACGTGTTTTCCTTTTTAATTATCAAGGAGGTCGAGGACCTGGATGTGGGCCGCTGAGGTTCAAGGTGACATAGAGCGCACGTGAATATTCCTCTCTCTCTCTCTCTCTCTCTCTTGAAACACACAACGCCTCGTCGCTCCTTTCTTTCACTTCACCAAGAGCGCGCGCGCGCCGCAGAGAGAGAGAGAGAGAGAGAGAAAGAAAGGCGAAAGGAGCCAGCGGAGAAATTCCAGCGCTCGGCGAGTTCGGCGAGTGTAACACTTTTACGAGAGAGTTACGTTTCCGCGTTGCGTAACCCCCCGGCGAGAGCGAGCGCTCGTCTTCGAAAAAGCGGCTCGATTGATCGTGTCTCGTTCGAAGAGCAGCATACTACTAGATTATTACGTGTGTGTGTGTACGCGCGTCTGTGTACGCTGGGATGGGACAGGTTGAATGCACTTGAAAAGAGGCTTGCGTAATGGGAGGAGGCGCGCGTTTTTTTCACGGTCGCGATGTAGCTATACACGTGAAAGTCAATTATACAGAGCTAAACATCTTTTTTTCGACTGGGTGATTAGGAGTATATCGAGACGATTAAGTTTTTTATGGGAGGGTTCATTAGAATTTTCGATGATGATGATTATAGTCGCCGGGTAATAAAGTTGCGATCATCAGGCTATATATAAAAATCGGTGATGAGCATTATAACGTTTCGTGCTGTGGGAAGATTAGTTTTTATATATATAGTACCGATTTCGCGTATTCCTGAAATGTATATATGGTAATTATCATATATAGACGGTCGTGTTCGCGAGAAATGCAAATTTAAGATTTATTCCACGTTCTGGAAACGTATATAAAGAATATATATACTTTCAAAAATGACTATTATATTTTTTTAATTGCGTGAGATTTTTCTCATTTGAATCCAAATATAAAGGCGCAGAAAAATACGCTGCGCAACATGTTCAATGGGGGATTGTACACGTTAATTAGCAATAAATTTCGGAAGCAACGAACTCCTCTTGATAAACATCGTCAAAAACAAACTTGTTTTTTTTTCCTTAAACAAAAAAAGAAAAGAAAAGAAAATAAAACCAGAAGCGAATACATAACAATCGTTAAAATAGCCCAAGAAACTTTATTTACCCGAACAATCTAATAATTTTCAACCTCCCTCCGAATTCCCGCTCGTTTCATCCCATCAAACCTTTTCCATCATCCTTCCACCCGCGACAAAAGGCTCTTCCACTCTTTCTCGCGCGCGCGCGTCCAACTACCGCATCAAACGCTTTTTGCTCGTCGTACCATGACTCTGCCCCATCGTCATCATCATCATCATCTCCCCCTCTCCTTCTCTCTATCCTTGATTCCAGCGAGACATTGAGAAAGATCCGAGCGGCCGATAAAAATAATAACAACAATGACGACGTCGACGCGCGGCTATACGCGCGGGCAGCGGTGCATCGACTGACTCTGCGCTTCTTCCCATGCCGCGCAGCTATATAACACAATGAGCGCACGCGCGACGCACTCAAGCCACCTTGACCCTGGCGCTTGTCCTCGCGACCTGCTGCGACGCGCCTCATTTCAGCGCCGCGCGACGATATATAAGTAGCTAATATTCGCTCCGTGCGGTTTCTCGACGAGAGCCGCATGTAGCTTATCGTCGTATATATGTATACACTCGCGTGCGGTTATTATCTCTCTTGGAAAGTTGTACTCGATGCTTCTTTTTTCGTTTTGTTTTTTATTATGTGCGTGCGTATATTTATTGGTGGGGAAGAATTAGTGCGCGCCGACAATGATGTCAGATTAGGATTGCGCCGCGTTATCGGGCGCGCTCGCCGGTTTATTAGCGCCGGTCGCGTATATATTTAAAGTGAATATGCGGGCAGGTATATACGTATATACCTACATGTGTGTGTATTATAGAGGCGGTCGGCGACGCTGTATGTATATGTGTACGTGTATCTAGATAAAAGTGAGTTATTTTCTGGCGTGCGACACGGTGTGTGTGTGTGTGTATGGGCAGGAGTGGATTTACGGTTTGACGTTCGGTGTAATTATTTACGGTGGGGGAGGGGGGGGGGGCAGAGAGAGGGACGATGGGAAAAGTGCGCAAGAGGGTTATGGAGGTGTCGTAGAGGCGGTGTAAGTGTAATTAGTAATTATTGGTGATATGCGACTATTTTTGGTACCTTGTAGGATAGAAGTGGAGAACGTTAATTAAGGGGATGATGAATATCGGTATGATTTGCTTTTATATATTGCGATATCGCGTTTTTCAATTTATATATATAAGTTTATTTAACACCGTATATGTGAAGAATACGCTGTTGACGATGGTCAAAACGTTTTTCAAGCGATTTTAATTATATTATAGGTAAGTTTTTCGATTTAAAAATAATGAAATCTTGAGAAATTCGATTTTTCAAACTGAGAAACATAAAATGAGGGGAAAAAGTTTAATAAAAGTTACAAGTAGTTTTGTTACAGTTATATACTATATAGAAATAAAGAATAGTACATTATGTGACAAGGGAGTACAGTCGCAGATTATTCCCGCGTGTGAGTTCATCCAAGGGAATAATCGACTTTACTCCCGTGTTACATATTATAGTACTTTATTCCCATCTCCATTGTGGCCACTTTATAGATTTGAAAAGTTATTTTGTATTTATCAGTTATAATTTTCTTAGTTTTAACCAAATTTACTATAAATATAAAAATTTAGACGATGTACTGTATTCTTAATATTCGGGACATAAAGTACTTTATTCACAAAATCACAAACACAAACAAAATCAGGGAATTAAAGTAAAATAGGGAATTAAACGCTACTTTTTGTCCAGCTTTTTAAGTCTATAAAGTGGCCATTATAGTGGAGATGGGAATAAATTAATTTATTTTATAGGAAATTATGCAAGAAACATAAAAAAAACACCATGCACTGTATTGTAAAATTTCCTGTAAAGTATCATTTTTTGTAAGTTTTACGTAGTCTATGGTAACATTCTGAGCCAGAACGGTTGATTAAGAAACTTTAGATCTATTTTGTAAATAAATTATTAAATAAACTAACTATAGTTCTGGTGTACTATAAAAATAACGTAAATATTCAACACTCTTTTAATCTAGAAAGTAAATTGTAGGGCTTTCTAAATTAAAAATACTCCAAAATGCAAGCCAAATGTATTTGATTTAAAAAATTCTAATGGATTATAGCCATAAAACGTATATTATAGTACCATTCGTATTTATTAGAGACTACATACTAATGTTTTCAAAAGTGAATACTATTTATATAACAGTATTATAATATATATGAAATTAAAAATTACGATGATGAGTATTATAAATCTATTCAAATGTTTGTTTAATATAATCCAACTGATAAAATTATTAAACAAGACGCAAAAACGGCTATAATTCGCGGTAACCTCAAGACAGATACTAAGATTCTTAAAAATTCTTCAACACGATTGAAATTAAACATTCCTATAAAGATCGTAAAAATTGACGAGTAATCATCATCTTAAAAATTCAAGTACATCTTCTCATAGAGATATGCCAAATCATATTAGTATTAATTCCCTTCCATCAATAAAACCTACAAAAAGAAACTCTATCTAAAACCTCAATAAAAATCGCCTCCACCACATATATACGTTCGTCTAACCAGTATCAAAACTCCCCGTATATAGCCTTGGCAACTAACTATTCGCTACTCCAGTCTCTCTCTCTCAGCTCACCACGCAGCTCTCCTTCTCCCTCTCGCTATATCCCACCTCAGCACAGCTCGCGCTCGAGGGGAATCGCCTTGACCTCGAGGAAAAGGCCAAGATCGGCCAACCGCGGCTCTCGCTTCGCTGCCTCTCTCTCTCCTTTCGCAGCTATATAGCGTCGCGGTGAGGATTATCCTCTCCTCCTCCTCCTCCTCGAGCGCGACGGAGAGGAACGGTATAACTCGAGAGAGGGACGCGAGGCGAGCGAGCTCGAGCTCGGGGCCTGTAAGTAGGCGAACGTAACTGTTTTATTAACCGTGGCGCGGAGGTTCTCTCTCTCTCTCCCTCCGTCGGCGTCTCTTCGCTGCGAGCTGCTCTCTGTCTTACATAATCGAAAACACAGAGAGTGAAAATCTCGCGCGCGCGCGCCAGCGGACGATCCTACTTTCTTTATCTTTCGCCGAGCGTGCGGGTGTGTGTGTGTGCGAGTGTCAAGGGAACGAGAGTTAGTATGATATCCCTGCGTATGTGTGTGATTTTTGTATTACACGCCGAGGCTGGCAGAGGGAATAGAATACAGAGGGTCGCGCGTGCCACCTGTTGGAGTAGCGCGCGCGCGGGCTGTCGTAAAAAATATAATCTTATGCAGAGAGGACGAGCTGCTGCGCCAGTCTAAGAATGGTGATTTAATATAATATTCGCCGAGGCGGAGAGGGTAATATTAATGGTTATGAGAAAAATCGCTGATGTGGAGATTTATCATATAGTTATATGTATACACGTACGGGTACTGTTATTTTTATTGTAAATTACAATCGTGTATACGGGGATATATCTTATCAGTTTAATAATAAAAACTGCACACTTCCATTACCCGTGCGCTTTATTTTTCTCTCGGCATTCTGAGTTTGATAAATCGGTACAAGACAATTTTCGACACACACACGTCGTTATATATAGATATATATTATAAACGTATCAACAACAATGCATCATACATACCGAGAAATAAAATTCACCGCTCACGGCGTTTCTGCAAATCATTGTTATTCTCTATATTAAAAACGAGGAAAACGCAGTTTTATTCGCGCGACAACGTCGTGTTTCGCACAGCTAAAAAACATATTTACCGCGGCGCGAACGGTTCATTCATTCGGTCAGACCTTTGCGTCATCCTTATTTTTATATTATAAGTATCCTCGCGGCCACGCCATATCGATTATTGACAATCGCCCGAAGGATGCGCCAACACCGCGGCGATCATCGCCGATTCCATGCATTAGCAAATCGCTAATCCCGCTGCGGCGCCTCGTCTGCAAAACCGAGCGAGAGAACGACTATTATACACTCAACCTCGGCACGCAAATCATACGCTATATACACACACGCCGAACAGCTGACGCCACGCGCGCGAGCTGCATTTCCATTTTACGTAACTCGCGTCTCTTCTT
>JAPYZP010000050.1:0-42319 GCA_030522985.1 Torymus sinensis | reverse complement strand
AGAAATTCTCCAGTAAATTTTACAAGGTACTATAGTAATTCTCTCACAGACTGCTCATGTGACAAATTTTACTATGTACTATAGTAATTTTTTGTAGGGAACCTACAAATTTTTCTAAGAAACCTATAAATTTTTCTAAAAAATTCTTGTAAAAAATACCAATATGGGTAGTCTGTGAGAGAATTACTATAAGTACCTTGTAAAATTTAGTAGACAATTTTTCTCCGTGTATAAAACATAAATGATATTATTTTACTTATGAATCGAAAAACTACGAGTATTACGCATTTTTCCCATGAAACAATTTATTGGGGAGGGACTTATTTTTAGATGTGAATTTTTGGCAAATTATTGAGTACCGCGTAAAAATACCTATATAAATCTAAAATCGCATTATTTTCTGTACACATAAATATATAATTCATTTATCAGCAGAGGGCTAATGCACCAAAATAACTACAACTATTTTTTTATTTTATAAGATTTTTAACAACGACGGTTAAACCTTGCCGTTGTTTACATAAAAACTGTGAGACTATAAAATTATATTCAGTACTTTTGAAGCAGCCCATAAATCATAAACACTCTCAATTCATAATTAAGCCTCTTAACATCTAATTAATCGTCGGAAATGAATCAATCAGCTTATAACAGCAACCCACGCCGATTAGATGAAACGCCACCGCGACTGCGCTCAATGTCTGAAAAGCGTAAATTACTGCACCGCGAATAATAATAAAATCGAGCGCGCGCGGCGAAATTCGTTCGATTCCGCTCTTTCGATCTCGTTCGCTGATACGCGCGTCCTTGGCACAGTGTCGCAGGTGACATGGCCTGACGGGAATAGCCAAACATAATTGATTTGCACATTACCCGCACGTTATGTACACCATCGCGATTACATTACAATTTGAGCATAGTTAATCGCAGTTTTCGAGACGAAAAATGCATCACAAAGGACGGGAGTATAAGTACATTTGCCCTAAGGGGCTTTTCGTCGATGCAGCCCGGACTTGACACCGATTCCCGAGCGGCTACTTGCACTCGCTTAAGGCCGTTTCGGCAATTCCGCGCGGCAACAACAAGTTGCAGAAGCAGAAGCCCCGCGAATTGCATAGACGAATTTGTATGGGCGGCGGTGCGAGTGTTTTTCTTTTGCGTGTGTAAGTACTTGAGGATTGTTTTTTGCAATGTACGTATGTGTGTTTTTTGTTGTTGTTCTCGAGGAAGTGAGGAGGTATCGTTAACGTTAGATTGTTAGCGATTCCGCGCACGAGTCTGCGCTGGAGGTCTTTTGTTCGATTCGAAGTTTCGGCGAGGTTACGTAAAAGGATGATAAGCGGGGAATTCTAGATGTTTCGCGTGTGCCGGCCGAGGGATTGCAAAGAAACATGCGGCTAATATGGAGCAAAACAAAGGTCTGCATGGGGATTTTATAATTTCACGGATAAACTGTTGCCTTTATGGTTATTATAACCAGTTTCATATAAACATGCTATAAATACAGTGGAAGAACGGCCATTCTCAAACTTTCACATCCCATTCATAAAAACGCAAGTAATTTAACAACGCTGCATATATTAGCGGAGTTCCAAAGGTATGTGAGAAAATATTTCACTTCCACTCGGACTAAATGTAATAAAAAGAGCTCGTCAAATTACACAATTATATAATTCATAGAGTAAAAGTTTTTTTATATATATTGCATCGCGATGAATTCGATAAAACACGGACGTTTGAAAAGGGTGGTATTAAAAAAATCGAGTTCAATTTAGAAAATAAAGTTTCCCTGTTTATATAAATAAAAGTATCTATCCATATTTCCTCTCTATGTATAGACAGTAGCTTCTTTCTTTTTCCCCGTCAAGTTTCCATATATATTCGCACGACCGAGTGGACACACGAGACTGTGAAAAAAAACTAAGACGTTCGGTGATTTATCTGTTTCTTTTTCGGAGAATCTATTTCTCAATATTTACAACCAAAAAGAGTCCGTCGACGTTTGGGATTATGAGGCCGTATCTCGTTTCTTCGTGACTTTCAAAGTGAGAGTTATGCTTGTATTAACGACTTTTTATATATATTTTTCTATATGACTTTAAAATTCTCCTATTTTATAATAAGATTACATCAATTTTGAAATTTGGAAATAACTCGATTTTTTGTACAACTTTTTGGGATTGAGGAATGAAATAATCGGATGGGCTATATAACCTATAGTTCAAATAACGGATGAAATATAGCACGAGAGCATTAAAAAAAAGAGAATCAACCTGCAATTTCACAAATCTCGCCCAAACTAATTGAGACTCTCCGACTGTCGCGTGCACTTCCCCAATGCGCACCTCGCGCATCCCAAAAAGCGGAATACATCTCGGCTCACCTCGCGTTCAAAATTCGCCGCGCGTCCCCACGTAACGTTTATAAATTCGGTCGTCTCTTTTTCGTCCCGAATCTTTACATAAGCCTCCCTCCGCCTGGCGAGAGACGACACGCGCCGTTAAAAGTAAAAGCGGATCTGGCCCGAGGCGAGTCACCTCGTCATCAGCTGTTGCAGGAAGAGTTAAGAGCGCGCGTGCAGGTATATTATATATCTTCTTCCTTCTTCTTCTGCCTCGTTTTTTCCTTACATCCAGCTCGTTTTTATCGTCTTCCTGCGCGCGATTATGGTGTATAAGGCGAAGGTTGACCGCGCGCACGCGGATGTGCGTTTCTCGCGTCGTTGCGAAATGGATGCCCGTGCGTATATATTAATACTGTGCTGTGTAGGGATACCTCCTAATTAGTTGTAATTAGGCGTCGTTTACGCGGATAGTTCGGAAGCCGCTGTATGCGTGTGTGGTGAAATAAAAGAAACCGCGCGAGGTGGCGGCGGTCGGTTTTTTATGAATGGGCGGGCCCGTGGATTCTGGTTATAATTATAGGGGTATTGTTGTAACGAGTTGTTTGTTTTTATGGCGGAATTGAGTCGTCGCATTGAAACGTCTGCAAAACGTTTTCGCGAATTTCTATAAATAAGTGGCGCATCAGCCGATTATCCTTGCCGATATAAGTGTATATTTAATGATATTGTAATTTTATAAATAGCGAATAATTTTACTGATTCCTGAATTAATAGGATGTAGTCGGTAAAATGTATACAACTTTTTTCACATGGAAAATGCAATAATTAAAGTCACTTCACCGCGCGCACATATAAATGTTTGTTTGTTACACAGCTAAAAAAAACATAGGTACTATATATATACACACACTTGCAATTAACGGGCAAACTTGCCATTAAGGATGCCGCGTCGAAACTGCCCGACAAGACAGCCTCAGCTCTCCTCTCTCCCACGCGCGCAGCTTTCATCGGTTCGCAAGGTGCAGACATCAGACGTACACATGTACATACGCGTGTCGAGCATGCAAAGCGCGTGCGATTTCGCCCAAGGTTCGTTCGACTTATACTATGTAGACTCCTCTCCCGCGAGAGAGTTCGAATTATTCGCGAAACTGGACGAGAGGGAGAAAGTGGCAAGCGCGCGCGTGTCTTTGTATTATTACCTTCTCCGCGGCCTTGCCGTCTGAAAAATTTTCGCCTAAGTATACTTATAAGAAGAAAAGAGCCTTGACCCTTCGAAGACGCTCGCTTGCGTTCTTCTTTGTCAGAGCCGAACCGCTGGATGTAATGTATGTAATTATACTGCGTATAAAGGCAAAACTCGCGAGCGATCTTTGCCTTTTCATTTATGGCGCTGAGTATAACTACTTTTTGCTCTCTTTTGCTCGAGAACAAAAATGAGCATCGCCGGGGGGATTCACTTGTTTGAAACATTGACGGCGATTTTTACGTTGCTCTCTTTCCCTGCGAGGTTGTATTGATTTCGTACTTCGATATGTATCGAAGCCCTGAAATTTAAATTCAATTGCTTAAAACATGGGTGTGTATATAACCCTGTACAGAAACTCGTTCTGAGAAATTTCAGTTTGCATTAATACACCCAAGCTATATATGCATGCATTGCTTTTTATAGCTGGGATTTTGCAAAAAAAAGATCGATTTAAACTGTTATTAACATACTCACATTACAAGCTCGACGTGCATTCCCGTCGTCTAGAAATAACCGAATCAACGAGTCGAAAGGTCATTATGGCAATAATCGACATTCCTTCGGCCTATACCTCCCACAATTAATCTTTCTCATATTCAGAAAGCCCAAATGATCGGCAATCAACAACTTTATATTGGAATTATATAAGTGAGTCCCATTTTTGTCAGCGGTGCGATATATTAACATTCAGCTGCGCTACTATTATGCTCTTCTCGCCCGCTCGTTACGCCATATATCCACGCGGCACATTCGCAACTTTAATCGCGAACAATCGGCTCTCTCGTGTACAGGCAAACATCGGATAAATCGATCGGCGCGCGCCAGTAGCCGGATTAATTTACGATCGCCGGCGTAACTGGAGCAGCTCGTCTTCTCGTGGGCGGACGCTTGGAACCGGTTCTCCGCGTCGTAAATCCGAGAGGAGCCCCCCCGATTATAATTATATATATTTCGTTTCGAAATTCGCGACGCGGTTGCGTTCTCGCAGGACCTTGCGGAGCGACTACGCAATATGGATATACCCTTTGGTCTCTTCTTTGGGTTCTCGTTCGTCGGAGAGGATCCGCGCGGTTTTCCAGAGCTTTCGATACGCGCAGGATCGAGTATATCCTTGGCTTGATCGCTGACCCGATTTCGAAGCATCTGCGCGGGTATATATCGGGGTGGAAAGATGATCCGCGATGGCCTTTGTCGGCGCGGCTTTTTTGAAAAAAAAAATTTACCTATATGGGGAGAAAGAGGTCGAGCTTATACTCTTTCGATATGACTTTTACTTTCTTTTGTGATTCTGAACGTTGATAAATATAGCATTCACATGGGAGACAGATTGCTATTAAAATAACCTGTTCCCTGTCAAATTATATTTCAAGGATATTCTAATGTTTACATTCCTCTGTCTCGATGAACTGTGTCATTTGGAACAGATACTATCTATTATGTGTACTGTGAATGCGAAAGTTGATTGTACACACATGGAGAGACGTTTAAATTTAGAGCCGATGAGGTGTCCGTGTTCCAAATTAAATTTAATAATGATTAGATATTATGCGAACGTCCTTTTGGAATGTGATTTTTTGCACAGATATTGTATAATAAAATAATATCCGAGCAAAAAAAAAACATTTCATTTGAAATTAGAATCGTGTAGCATTTAGTGTTTAACTGGTGATTAAACATACTCATGTATTCTTAGCAGACTCGGCCAAGTCCATAAAACTTGCATATAACATGCACGATGTTCAGCTCATCGTTATTAATTATTGTCAGAATATCTGAATAATGAAACGGTTTTACTAATCCTTGAAACTGATAAGCCAATAACGTCAGATTCTAGAAGCAAAGAGCGCGCCATGTATCATATCTCTAAATCTCGAGAAGTGAAATTTAACTTTCCAAGCGTGATTTCTCATGCTTTTAAAGCGTCGCAAGTGAACTAGTACAAACAGAATGATTTATCACTTTTTGAGAAGGCAGAGTATAGCCGACTCTTAAGAAAATAGCATTTTCCTTTTACGACCCGAAGATAGCTCGAGTGTGTTTTTAAATCAAATTCACGAGCTCCGAAATCTATAAGAGCCAATGTACATGTGATATTCCCTTTAAGCACGGATCAAACAAGCCGATAACTTTCGAAACTAAATCGCTCTTAGTCTACCTTCCAAATCCATCCCCAAACTTGACCTTGTCTATCCCCTCAACCATGTAATACACATTTCCATATCCCGAGCGGCAGTTCCGTTCCCGCATAACGTAAGTATACTTACGAACAAATTTCGTTTCGAAAATTACGAATTCCAACTTTCCACAGAAGCGACGCCGATCGCCGAATGTCCGATTCGAATCGCTCCCGAATAGATAATCAGCCACTCGAGAAATGCCACCTGATGCAAGGATCTCACGTGGGACAAAGAAGGAAGGGGGCAGAAATATATAGTATATAGTCTAATTAGACGCGTCAACTTGTCAAAAATTGAAGTGTCTCTCACCTTAACCCACATACAGGCGACTGGACGCCTGTGGTATATAACCTTGACGAAAGAAGAAAAAAAAGCACCGAGCACGCGTAAACGCATTGAAATTTAATGGTCCCCGCATCGGTTTTTCACAGCGCGAATCTCTCCGTCAGCCTATGCACTTTCTCGCGTCACTTATCTGGCGCGCACGCGTACACGCTTTCCGTGAATTATTCATTGAGTCGGCGAAAGAATGAAATTGAGAGAGAGAAAAGTGTAAACTTTGGCGAAAATTTACGAGGCGATATGTGTTTACCGTGTGTCAAGGTGATGTGCTATTGCTTCTGTTTTTTCTGATGATACAGGTTAATTACATTTTTTGTTTATGCCTTGCCGACATAATTGAACTTGAATACTCCTGTAACTACCTGACGCATTTCGTTCGAAGATTACGAATCTCATTGCAAACCTGTTTTCGAGTGAATTCCTCTCGCCATGCATCAGGCTTATTTTAAACGCTTAAAAATATACTGCACCCGTCGATATATGCGTTCTCAAGTACGCTACACCGTCGGTCAATAATTATACTTATATGGCGGCTCGTGTCATCCGAGAAATTGGGACATTTGCCCGACAAATATACATAAAAAATAATACCAAACCAATACCAACTCCCCGCTCATTGAAACCCAGAAAATCACACCGAGCAAAAAAGCTACGCACCCACCCCCGGCACCTTACGCAACGCGGAGCCGCCGCCAAAGACGCGCCGCGGCCATACGATCAGCCGTTATACACACCAGAGTTCTCGGAAAACGCTCGCCATGGGCTTTGGTTTTCGGCCGGCGACTTTATTCGGTGTAGCTCCGCGCGCATTGCAATGCGGCGTTTGCGTCATTTGTCGCGTTTGAGATGCACGCCGGCCGCGGGGAGATTCGTGCGTGGCGCGCTTATTTGCACACCTCGTTGCGCGCGCGTATTGTATGAGTGATGATGAGGTGAGTTTTTTTTTTGTTGGCGACAGGATGTTGCGGGAGTCGCGAGAGAATGAGAATTATCCCTTTTGAGGTGAAAAATTGGGTAATAAAGTAAATTCAGTTATTACATCGTTTCATATTTGTAAGCGTGTATCGATTGATCTACCATGCGAATGCCACTCTCGGAGTGACATGACGCACGAGATGTGTGCTTTATATTACTGTACGCTTGGAAAGCCCGCTTTAATTAGCCCGAAGGCGCACCTGTAATTAAATTTCACCAAACAAAGCAGCAATAACTCTACACACGCATACACGCGACTAATGCATCAGCGCCTATCCGAAATTCAAATTCGTACATTTTCTCCTCCTCCTCCCTCCGCCTTTTTTCATACCCGCAGGCTCATTTGCATCCTCCCTCGCCTCTCAAATCTCGTAAGCATAACTGCCATGACAATTAGACCGAGAGGGAGAAGGAGTCGACTTGCCTGGGCCGGTGACGCGAGTAATTCTTCTGGAAAGAACCGTTGCGGAGAGTCGAGACTTTTCGTTCATTCATGCCTAAATCGGTGAACGCACACGCGCACGGGCCGGTGTATATACGCCGACGACGCCTAGAATTACGAAATAGCTCGGATTTTCGGCCGGCTCTACGTGTGTGTTGATGGAATTCAATTAACGGCAATTGGTGCGCGCGTATACTCGCTGAGGTCCGACGATGACGACTAATTATTGTCGAGCGGCGGTGTTGTGATTTACTTTGCAGTGCGCTCGAAATTGCGTCAGTTTGGCTGTCAATCAGGGAAACGATATAGTTTTATTTGTGGCAGGCCCCGTTTTTATTGCGATTGCGAGTTTCGTGGATTAGCCGCGAGTGTCTATTAGGAAGGATATAGGAATCCAAGTTCTCCGAAGCGTTGATTTTTCGACTGCTCAAAATATCCTATTATGAAAAATGAGCTTATACCTTCTTTTTAACTATAAGAATCAATCTGCCGCATTATCGGTTACAAAACAGATCACGACTATATATTATGCAGAGCTTTACATAATAGAAACGTGTCCAGCTTCTTTTCGTTCTAGCCGCACGCCAAAAAGCCAGAGTCGCACCCTAATAGCGTCATTCCTCAGTCGTTCACCCAAAAAGTGTCATCATCACCTGCGGGCGCTCGAGCCTCGGCGCATTGCGCAACGCGAAGATCCTTTCTTTTCGCGCACGTGCCTATCGCCGCACATTCCTCGTCCTCGCCTCCTCCTCCTTCTTCTCATCAGTCATGCACCCCGCGCCATACGGAGCTTTAAAACACACACGCACACCTAGAAACCGATTTCTCGCGCGCGAAAATCTCCTTTCGCAAACGCCTTTATACATAGATATGTATATAGCTTATACACAGCTACACGCCCAACGCCTCTGCGTTGTTGTCGCGCAGTCGCCGCGTGTAGTTCTCTCTCTCTCTCTCTTTGTGTATGACTGTTATATAAAACGTAATCAGCCAAGAGAGACTTTTTCTCGGGCGGAGTTATGGGCGAGGCGGTGAAAAGCGTTAAATCCTCTCTCGACCTTACTCGCGTATGCAGATGTATGCGGAGGAAAAAGCGATTGATATATATATAGATATATATGTGTATAAGAGAGGTTGCGCAACGCCGGAAACATTGAATTTCCTCGGAGACGAAAGCGGTATATATCCGAGTTGAGAGGAATTATCATTCTAATTGACGCTCGAATGATATACAAGAGGTTTTTGAAAGTTTTTTTTTTCTTTTCTTTTCTTTACTTCTTCGTAGTTCGTGTCGAGGGATCGGATAAACCACATGTCTTACTTTCGGCGGCTCTTGCGGAGACTTTTATGAAAGTGTAATTTTTATTTTCAGTTGGGATCCTCGAGTGATGAAAAGACTTTCTCCGAATATCGGTTAGGAAGTGCCAAATCATTGGGCCCAGTGTTTTGATAAGCGAGGTGGCTATGACATTTTAAAAGAATCTGAAACTATTCGACTGTTATGTTACGGAGAATATAAAATTTGTCTGATGGATTTTGAAAATCAATCAAGTATATTATTATCTGTTTATTTTTATGTTGTCTTTAGATAATTTTGATGATTTAATCAATTTCATAATCTTGGCAATATATTCCGATCTAGTGTGATAATACTTGAGAAAAAAAATTCAATTCCCACGTGTTAAAAAAGTAGTCCACCAATAACTAAAATTATACAAATGAATATTCAGACGATTCGTTTCTTTACAAAAATAACTATCCTTGAAAGCTCACAATAATACGAAGAAATTTTTCTTCAAATTATATAATTGCCCACTCGCAAGTATATACGCTATTGTAACCCGAAATCTTACAATTTTAAATAATTCCACAGTATTACATTTCAATGCCTCTGTTGTTCCCCATTTCATGACTTCAATCACTCATTCAAGGTATATTCGACAAACGACCTTTTGGAAAGATACATCCCTCCTCGTTATTTAATATGATACACTTAATTATTTCTAGAAATAAAAATACAAGGCAACTTTGAATCTTAACGGTCGAATTGTTTCCGACTTTTGGCGACCTTTCAGTTTATATCACGTATCGCGAAATAACAAGATATTCCGCAGAAATTATTCACCTCGTGTAAGCCCTTCCTAAATGCGCGTCCTTGACGCGAAACGTTCACATGTACCACGTGATCGGTCGGCGTATTATTCGAGCATAAAAGTCATAAACCATTCCGAGAGGAATCTCAATTTTCAAGAAAAAAGAAAAAAAAGAAGCAGGGAACGAAAAACCAGTTAACCGTTACTCACAATAAACAGCGTGTTTTCAAACATTCTCAACGGCCCAACTCATCGCTCAATCGCCGGCTGATTTATGCCTCAAAGTGCAAAACCGCACGCGCGCATATACAGCGTCTCGTAAAACTCATTTTTGCCGGGGAAACAAGAGAGGAGCGAAGGAGATACGAATACCCATTCGGTGCTGAAAATAGAACGCCAGTATAGAGAGAAAGAGAGTGGAAAAGGCGAAAGAAGTCATATATATCGACAGGACTATGATAAAATCCTGCAATAAAGATCCCTCTGAGTCAGGTCAGCAGAAATAGCCGATGAACTTTTCCATGCCGAATAAAGTAGAGTCGAAAGAAAGAGAAAAGTTCATTCACAACGCGACCTGCGTCTACGTACGAATCTCGAAAATGAGTCACGTTAATTTTTACCGTGCTGCAACGGTAACTCGGATCATCCATTACTAACGTACATATACTCCACAAGTGCCGCGTATAAAAATACCAATAACCCATCCCGGTAAGGAAAAAACCAACAACCCTCCTAACATTTTACATTATGCTAATTCGGCGCGCCCTATGCTCTTTGTCAACTCCTCGACCACGCAGACGAGAAAAAAAGAATATGCGGTGACCGCAGGCAGACTCAGCCGAAGGCCGCGCAGCTATGACTCAAACGCAGAGCCGCAGAAACCTTCGGTAAGTCGCGACTCGCGTGTCCCGGCAGGATAATAAGCGGCCCTCGTTTGACTTTTCTTCAAATTACCGTGCGAATAGGATTCTTCAATTATTTCATTTAATTAAAGCGGACTATTAATTATGATTTCGAAATGCACATTTATTGATAAAACCGGATGCAATGTATAATATTTTGAGCAATGAAGACAATGTAATCCGTGAGATTGAGAACAGAAGGCGATCAATAATTTGCATATTATAGGCGCTTCGAGAGAATACCTACGCCTCGTACATGTCACGGCTCAGCGAGCGCGCGCGGCATAACTCCGCGAAAAACGCGGCAGTTAAAATCGCGGCGTCGTTCTCTCTTCAAATTCCACCATAGGGAGGCAGAGAAGAAGAAGAAGAAGAAAAAAAAAAGCCGGCCGACCAGGCGTGTGAATCGACACTTCTTTTCTTTCACTGCGCGCTTGCGCACCTTGCGAAATAACAGTATATAGGCTAGCCGGTCTTTGAAAATTCCGAAAAACTGGTCGTTTCGAGCATTAATTGTTATGTTGCTTGTACCGCGGGTATGTAGCAACAGCCTTCTCCAGGATCTGAGATAAGACATTAGGCGCGACAGCAGCAGCGAATGAATCACTTGATGAATATATATGCGTATGGTTAATGCGCCATTATAATGGCTGTGGGACGAGAATAGTGTCGTTACCCTCTCGCGCGCTACCGCAGCAAACGCAACCGAAACGTTAACAACGAACGAACAGCATACGTTGCTACTCGTCTATATACACGACGCGCAGATGTAATATAATAGCGTGGAACACGATGGATATTCGAAAGGAGGAAAAGCCAGTGACAATTATTCACTTCTAACTCGACCTTCGCTGATTTGAATACGACACATCGCGCGCAAAATAACGCGTTATCGAAGAAAGCTTAATTCTTCGATCGCCGCGCGCATTAAAATCCCCCCTCCCCCCGTTCGGATTAATGCTTATGGTCAACTCACTCTCTCAAGGTCCCAGCCGCGAGGAACTTGAAACCATGCGCGCGCGCGCGCGGAGCTGATATATATTTACCGAAAGCCATTGATTCAGTGTGCCTTAACCGGTACGGCTCTTTATCGCAGTTTTTATATTTTTTGAGGGAGGGGAAAGGTTGAAGCATGATGGAAATTCGCTGATGACTTCATCGCCAGAAAACCGCAGAATTCCGTCGGTGAGGACATCCATACACACGCGTGTCGAGCCGCCCGGCTATATAAACTACGTGTATATTATCCGCAAATGTATGACCTGAAAAAACAGATACGCGCGTGCACGTTGTAAATAATCAAATAAAAATATGTGCTTTTTATTTATCGACGTACTTCTCACGTGCGGCCCGTTGGTTACGAAAAATGGAAGATATTATTCTAATGGTTATATCCTCTAAGAAAGATTTCACTACGTACGTATAAATAGACCATTTTGAAAAGAACCCTGTCAGCCAAAGCTTGAATATATACCAGCTACCAGTCGGAGCGCTTTTAGATTTTGACAAAGCCGGCGTATAAGCAGGTGTGTGCCTATAACGAGTCGATTTCTCTTTTCCTGAATTTTGAAAAACCCGGGGGCCTTGACGTAACCTTTCATTTCACTTTCTTTCCATCAAAGTACCAAATCTCTCTCCCTCTCGTTCGCCTTCTTCCCTCCAAAGTAATCCCAACCGCACACTGTCGTATATACATGCGACCACAACGACAGATTGGCGATATGCAGCGGCCTCACGGTCGCGAGAGGTATTTCTGCGTAGTGCATCTCGCGTCTATTATTGACACACAGAGAAAGAAAGAAAGAGATACAGAGAAACTACTTACTCTGCGTGGCTGCCAAGTGAACAGTCAACTCGGCTGAGTGGGCCGAGAGATGCTAAAGTATGCGAGGTGCACCTTTTTCTTTGTATTCTTCGTCTTATGTACAGTAAAATATATATATTCAATATTGTGCGATGATGGATCGTACACAACTGTGTATTTGCATTTTGAAAGCAGTAGGAAGTAATCAGCTCGCATTCAATGATCGAACAGTCCCAGTTTTAAGGTCACGGTATAGCGTTTTATAACTACACGCATAGCGATTCAAAGCAGACAATCTGACAAATGTTCAATCTCCAGGTGCCATTAACCTCTCTCGCGTCAGGCACTTTCCATTTCTTTTCGAACTTGAACACACACACATGCACTCTTAATTTCGTTTTCCCAATCTCTGGCGGGCACCGCGTGTTTTCCGTAAACGAATTAGCCTCTATCCGATACAATCGGCCTTTAGAAATCGGAGATGGGTTTCGGTTTCAAAAAACCGCCACCGCTGTAGCCGAACTTTCGCCGCGCGCCAGCGCTCGTATGGTTATCCCGATCATCAGGAGCGCGCATATCGACGAGGTAAAAGCTCGCGTGCATATACAAAGGAATTCTCGGCGCGCGCCTGCAGGAGCATAGAGAGAGACGGTGAACTCTCCGTCATCGCGGTACACGAGGCTATATATAGCCATCGGGTGAAAAGTCACTCGTGCATGCCTGCATACGCGGTGTGTATGTCTCTGTAACAGATGAAAATTTCACGGAAATGCGCTTTGTATACAATGGAGCGAAAGATAAAGATTGCGGGGCGCTTTTTTTTTTGGCGGGTGGTAATGAGTGAGACGAGGAGAAAGAGGGTGCGAGAGTTTTACGTGTTGCGTGATGTAATTTTTAGATCGACGTTGTGCAATACAGCAAGTTGTGAAGGGGGGAACAGTTTGGAGAACGAACGAATTGGTTTTAGCGCATATGGTTAGCGTTTGTTTGTGAATTTTAAATCTATATATAAACACTTGGTAGAATTGGAATAAACGGTGTGTTTAAGTAGGTGATATATTCTTTGGGTCTGAAAAGAGAATTAAGAAGGTGAATGAAATAAATGAAATGATAAATTAGTGAACCAATATATTTTTTGTAACGTCCAATCTATAATAAAAAAAGTATACACCCGACCCGTAAAATAATGCCAAAAGATTAATTTAACAGTAAGAATCAGTAAACACCCAAATTTTTGTTACATCTATCAGCAGATAAAAAGAAGTACCAACCCATCGTCTCACCTCACTTCACCACCTCCTCCCCCATCATCTTTCGCATTCAACCCTCTCACCTCAATCCGCCAAGGTGCAGCCCCGCGCGACAAAGGAATTCCCCACACGGGCGCACGTGTGGGTATATATACCGCACTATCCGCACGCGCTGCGCCCGTGTCGCTATCGTTACACACGCACGCGTGGACCGGCGGCGGCGGCCGCGGCACACACGCTCCGAATCGAGAACTCGTTTCGCAATCTGGTTCCGGATCGCGGCCACCGCCGCCGCCGCCGCCGCCGCTACTTACTCGTGCCGCGAGAGTGAAAAGAAAGAGAAATGCAGGCGCGCGCGAGTGTAGAGTATAGAGGAAACGCGCGCCCGTGGATATTATATTTTCTGCTGGTTCATGTATATAATAACGTCTGTTGGCATATTTGATGTGTCTGGCTGTGTGCGGAGAGGAGGGAAAGGGGTAGATGGTACTTATGGCTTGGGATAGCTGCGGATGATGGATGTTGGGAAACGGAGGAGGATGCGATGACGACGAGATTTTATATATGTATATACTCTGACTTGTAGGTGCATATATGTAGTTTTCTTGGCGGACAAGGGGGGGTATGTAGGTGGGAGGTAATTACCGGACACGTTGCTTTCGTAAATTGTTTGTCTCGGTGCAGCCTGCGTTCGTCTGTATCGATACATATAGATTCAAAATATTTTATCAATTTATCTGAAAAAAAAGATCAAAATATACATAGAAATGGTAGATTTTTTGTTTTGTGAACGCCGCATCAAACACAAATCCCACAGTTGAACTGAATCCTCGTTTGAATGACACTAGGATGCTATATCTCGTTACAGACAGTGTAACGTTACACGCGGCCGTGTGCCCGAGTGTCACATGGCGCACATACGTTGGCGTTCGCTATCTGCACTTTCGTCCATTACTGTACACACTGACCACTATTACACGCGTTTCGCCCCGCCTGCACGCGCAGCAAAGTCCTCGACTCGCGCGCACCGCAAATAAAACAAGCTAATCGCCGTCCGCAACGAGACAAGCGTCATTCCTCGAAAGAAGAGAAGAAAAAGAGGGAGCAGGGACAAAGGGCGGCTCATAAATAAACCTCGGAAGTAGCTGTCGTGTGTATCGGCGAGGGCAGACAGAATTTACGCGCGGAAAAAGAGAGGAAAAAAGGGCGCGTAAGGTCAATCCTGCGTCCAAGTACGCGCGCGGTACGCATATTTCGCTCGCGGAATCTATTGTTGCGTTCGTTGAATAGGGGGAAAATGAGGGGAGAAAGGAGCGCGATAAGCTTAGAAATATTGAGGATTTTGTAAGGGCATTTGTTCGATGATACACCGGCGAGAAATGCATACAGACACTATAGTGGAGTGGCGCGCGAAGAAATTGTTAGATCCGTGATGGAGGGGGAGCGCGAATTAAGAGCTTAACGAGTGAAATCTGTATAATATCTCTTCATTAACTAATTACTTTTCGTGTCAGTTCACAACCCGCGGCATTCTTTTCCAGCTTTTCGTCATTTAGAAAATGTCTACATTGATAAATGTTTCACCTCCTCCTCCTCCTCAGTCAGAAATATAGAGAGACGCCATTTAAGGCAAATAACGCAAACGAGGATGTAGAAAGTTATTGGCCAGAGGGGCATTGCGCTCGAAAAAAAGGAAAGACGAGGGATACTTTCGATTGCATAAATCAAAACTTAACAATGATACGCGGAAAATTTTTCTTTGTCCCGCGGTGCCCTATACGACACGTATACCGCACGGGGATATTACTCGCGATTTATGGGCTGATTTTAAAAACCCATTGAAAATCGTAATGACTGCGTAATTTACGCGTGCTGCATTCACTTATCATTTTTACAGATATATACCAGATGCCCGATAACCGAGCCGCGCGCACTCGGCCATAAATCAGCGCGCGTGCGGTCAATCAGCGCGGAATTCAAATCGAAATATAAATAAGACGCGCATTCTCAGAAAATTCATTCTTTCAAGTTCACTCGAGATATCGAAATTCGATACACAGCTGCAACACGCTGCACTTGTCGAGTAATATACTTATTACATATTCATTTAGAAGAAAAGAAGACTTCTCATCCATCATCATCTTAGCAGCGATGCGACGGCGACAACGCTATAGCCTCTCCCACACCGTGGGCCCCGTCTCTCTCTGACTCTGCAAAAGGGAGAGTGACCGCGGGACGCCCCCCCATCGGCGCGCTGCAGCGGGGGCCCGAGCAGTCGTGGTGGGGCCTCACACGTGACCGGCCGGTTATATATAAAGGTGGGACCGTGCCGGCAGCCCGCCGACAGAGTTCCTTCGCTCGCTCGACGACACATACGTATAAACATATATACATACAAGAGAGAGAGGAGCAGAGGAATTGTCTCGTAGACAGGGACACACACATACACATAAAGTGCAAGTGCGCGCCGATTAGTTTCGTTCGCGTGGAAGCAGAAGAGGATCTTCAAGTCGAAGCCCCACAGAGACACACACAGAGAAACGCAAGATGAGGACCTTCGTTGCGATAGCCGCTGCCTTCCTCGTCGCCGGTACGTACACCCTGATGATGGCTTTTGGTTGTTGAATATTTTTGTCTATGGGATATGAGCGCGAGTGAAAGTCGCGAGGTATAATATTATCGATGGAACGAGGAATGCGACAAGATTCGGGAATTATACGTGTGTGTGTGCAAGTGATTTTTTTTTGTTCCTTTGGATATAAGATAAAATAGAAAAATGTTAATTTTTCGTTACCCTCGTTATTTCCTTGTTGAAAAGCAGCGCGCGCAATATACCATCCCCGACGTTCTGAAAATCCATGACGAAATTTGAAAAACCATGCCACCATAGCTCGTGAATCACCCGCACACGTATATAAACCCGTTCTTTCTCCTCGTCGCTTCTCCCTTTTACTCTGCTCTCCTCGGCCTCACCTCTTGAAACATTTCGCGCGCGCGCCTCAATTACCCGTACAAACGTATACACACACACGCGCCAGAGAAACTCCGATCGTCGTGTAGTTTATTTCGCGAGTGCACGCGCGCGCCTCGAATGAAAGTGCATTGCGGTATACACACACAGACACACACGCGAGCCAATTAGCGTCGGCATCTCGCGTTTATTTATCGAAAAGAAATTGATTTCTCGCGTGTATCGTTTTTTGCGCCTCTTTCGCTTTTCAAAAGTTTTCACTCTCGCGTGCGAGGTGCACATGGGGTTACGCGGTGGGACGCGATGACGATTGCTGTTGGATAATTATAACGAGGGACGCTGCAGTATTTTTTGGTTTTTTATGGAAAGCTCGTCTATAGTTGGGTTATCGAGTGATCGGCGAATATGCGATATTCATGGTGGGTAATTGATGATTCCTGCGAGGGGCAAGAAATCATTCAATTACGTGTCTCGGCGTTTGCTCGCGACTGATTTTTTTTTTTGGTTCGGATGATTCTCCGGAAATTGATTATCTATGTTATACTTCATTATATAATTATTTTTTCATTAATCCCACTCCAAAGTAAATTATACAATTTCCTATTTTTACTGGTCTACTCGTTGTTGAAAAAAATTTTAAATAACCTTTACGCAATCAATCCATCACACCCAAATCCGCACCTCCCCGCATCTCTCATTACCCTCCTCGCGATTCGAAAAAAATCTGCGCATGCATCTCGGCTACTTATAACGCGACACCGCACGAGACTTCGCGAACCTTCGAGCTCTCCCTCTCCTTCTCGTTCGCGCGTATTATACGCTCGCACACGCACACACGGGAGAGAGTAACTTCAGACCCAGCGGCAGGCAAATCCGATGGACCGATATATTTCGTTACCGGGGAACGAGATGCGCAGTGGAAGGCCGAAGGGGGATTATTAAACGCGGTATAATCGCATTTAAATGTATCGCGCGGCTTTACTTACGCGGTCGACGTGACTTGTGTATAAGGGACTTTTCTTTTTTCATTTTGTCGAACTGTGTCAATGCGAGAGACGCGTTGAATTGGATACTTTTGTATAGTAACGCTGTTTTCGTAAATGACCGTCTATATGGTGGGATTGCACAGCATCAAAAAGTCACATTACATTAGAGATATTTTCTCCAGACACGCGCTTAATAATCTTTAACGCGAGCTCCGTAACAATTTCACCACTTAAATTCAAATTTCCCGCCGGGCAGGATATAAGGAGGCATTTTTCTCTCCCCGTTATTCAATATTTAAATACACCCGGCGAACGTAAACCTCGCCTATAGCCAAACTCAACAATGCCCACTCGGCAAATCCATCTCCACCCGTGCCTCTCGAAAACAATAAAAGTAAAGCAACGAAGCAATAAAAAATGAAAAAAAGAAAACAAAAATAAAGGCGCGGCGGCGGCGGCACACGCGTATATGCACAGAAAACGCGGAACACGCCCTCGCTCATGCTAAAATCGTAAAAGAGATTTTCAAGAAAACACGCGGAAGGAAGGCGGGAGCAGGAAACGCTCGCTCGCTCGCGCGTGCGGAACAACAACCGGTGATGGCTGTGTATGTGCGCGCGCGCGCGCGCCGTGTATATAGATACTTTCTTAACAATAAGGAGCGTTAGAAAGGAGCCACTCGCGCATATATTAATAAAAGACCTTCCCCGGCGCGCGGCTTTACGTAACCGCGTCATCGAGAGGAGCCTCTGTGTGTGCATATATTTATATCGGGTTTACGATGCTGCTGCTGCTGCAGTCGAGTTGGGTAATGTGGAGAACGACGCTGTAGTACAATGAACATATGGGGTGGGAGAGAGAGAGAGGTTTGGAAAATGGTTAACCTTTTGTTCGGATATTGACCTTCGCATGGTTATGATTTTAGCCCAGATTTTCAGAGTCGATCCTTTCGAATCTTATTTCCTCGATTTGTATCCCATTGCTCTCGCTTTCTTCGACCCCCCGCCCCGAGGCGATGAAACGTCCTCGACTGTATAATCCAGAGAAATACATAATCAAACGGAATGCCGAAGAAGACTTTCACCAGTTCGCCGAAAAGCGACGCTTGCGAAAGACGTGCAGGGTTGAGGGAAAAATGATGAGTTGAAAGGAGAGAGAGAGAGGGAGAAAGGGCCGCGGTAGTTTTTAGCGAGAAAAAAAAGGATACCGTGTGTGTTTGAGCAAGAACTTGCGCAATTTAAGGATTTCTTTACTGTAGAAAGATGTATGGGAGCGGTCTTGAAATTTATGCCTCGCGCTCGTGTAGACAAAACGCTTTTACACGTACAGCTATAGTACTAATTATCTTTTTCTTTTTTTTTTTTTTTAATTTCACTTTCGGATATTCGAAAGTCATAAAATCTTCGCAATCCCGAAAGAAAGTACTCGATTTAATAACACTCTCTTGCTTTTGAATATCATTTTTTGATTTATCGTCGAATGATTTTCACTTTTGTACGTATATTACTAGCAATAATTGCAAATTGTCGCCTGCGGTCACACTGTATATATATACTAGACGCCCTCAAGTTCGAACCTAGTCATTCCGCATAGTTTCGATTCGGTTTTTGCGCCGGCGCGACTTATGATATAATTTAACAGGCTGCGCGCGACCCGCGCGATATTGCGAAATGCATTACCCACTGCGAGGTGGGAAAAATAAGAAAAGTATATAGTTTAGCGCCGGTGTTATTGCATTTAGCGAATTAATTATGTAAAGCGCGCCTGTTACGCGCGAAAAGGACCCGCAGCTGTATTACATATAACATATAGCTTGTACAAATTGATTTCGTATAATATCGATCATAAATAAACGATGACCATAAGCCAATGCAATTGCATAATATTCGGCCCGTAAATTATGCGCGAGCGATTAAATAATGATTTGCGAATGAAAGCCGCCGACGTATAGGCACCTGTTAAACTTGATGTTGAGAAATCGCGCGTGGCGGCAACTCTCTGTAAATAAACATACACGAGAAAACGCAGTTGACCTTTTAGAAAAAGCTAAGTACACTTGCTCTTTTCTCCGCGAGTCCATCCGCGCGTTACAATTAAACAGGCAGACAGTAGCAGTCATTGCGCAATCTCCGCGCGCGCGCGAACATCGGATTGTACAAATCGGGTGAGTTTAATGCCTCGTTAACTCCGCGCACTCACGCGACTCTTCCCTCCCCCCGTGCCTTTTTCTATATAGAATTCCTGGCAAAAGAAAGGAATAAGCCTCGCGCTCAAGTTGAACTTGTGGAACCATTTTTGGTTTGTTTTTGCCGCGGAAAGGTCGAGTAAATAAAAGAGCGAAAAGGGCGGGGCACAGCGGGAAAACGAAAGCGTATATATAAGCTCGTGAATACACTTTAGCGCGCAGCTCCGGGATGCTGGCGTATATACCCACATACATACGCTCTGCGCGGCAGTGAAAGCGGCCGGCGAAAGTGTGCTCGCGCTTGCGTAAGCCTGCTGCTGCTGCTACACACTCTCGATTTTCAAACGCGTATTTATAATATAAGATGTGCGGTGGTTTTTTTTCGGATCGGATAGACATAATTTATACCGTGTCGGCGGGTGTTGGATAATCTCGGCGAATTCCACGGAGTGCATCGTGTGTCGCCTATGCCCATAAATACAAAGGATCGACGACGCGAGTGTAATTGCATAGCCCTCCTCCTCAGCTTCGCTCGGAGACAATGGGGTGTATAACCCACTCGTTTAGCAAGTGTCTATTGTTCTTGTCCCCCCCGCGCAAGCGTCATTCAAAAATCATTTTTACCGCCAGAAATTCCGAGAACGCACGCGTCGCTTAAAAATAATCCCGCGTTGCGTGTTGCGCAAGCGTGGCGCGTTTATTTTATCATAACTCTCTTGGATTCCATAAAATTCCCGGGAGAGAGCTTTGACGCGATATAATAAAGCGTTAGAAAGCCGTTTTTCTTGGCGAGTTTCGAAATTCCCGCGCGCGCAAAAAGGAGGCGAAAACTCGCGGGCGGGCGCGGGGTTTCCCAATCGATGAAATTTGCAGAAAAGCCTATCGCGCAATCTATATATTATACAAGTGTGTTGTGGTCCGGCTGTCATTGCGCTTTCTTCAAAAATATAACGTACACAACAATTATTGTACACCCTGCGCTTAGCTCGCCAAGCACCAAGAATTAAGTCCAAATTACAAAACGCTCGCGCAAAAAGTTAGCGGCGCCGAGGAAAATCGCCGGTCACAGTTCCGGTGTGAAAGCCACTGGCGGATTTTACGGGCTATAATAATTAATATACCCTACACGCGTGCGTGTATGAGAGAGAAAAAAAGGAAGTTCGCGTATAACGTCGTACTTAACCTTCGCCGTCAATGGCTCGTGTGTTTTTTGCTTGCGATAATACGGGCCGCGCGCAGGGCTGCAACTTCCTGCGCGTAACAATGGACCTTTCTAACCTTGATATTTGCCCGCACGCTCGCATATATATATATATATATGTAAAGAGAACCTTCGCGAAATATTGAATATTTATTTATGTACGTGCGGTTTTTGCGGATATCTTGTATATATATAACCGTGAGACCCGTCGGCAGCGAGAGGCCGAATTATATATATATGAAGATTTATCCATGCTGATGTAAGCGCGAGATGCGGGCTCGGTCTTGTGAATATCCTCCTTTTTCGCTAAAACAAAAGGCTTATCGCGATGATGTAAACAAATACGAGGCCCAGCAGGATATATCTTTTTTGCGAATTAAGTAGATAACGGCCGGCTATGTACAGACACTCGCTGCGCCGTCAAAAGTCGCATCGATCCTCCGCGTCTTCGAGCATGCAATCCTCCCTCCCGCGGTTTCACAACAACGCGACGACAAATCTTTCGAATCCAATTTGCAACTTCCAAGAAAAACCCACGCTATACTGTGCAAAAAAGCTAGAAAAACACAGCGTCCTCCGTTCTTGCAAAATCGCACCGAAGCAATCTCGCGCATCTCACAATTATAAAATCTAAAAACAATAAACCTTTCTCTCTCTCTCTCTATCGCAATTTAGCGTGCGCGCCGCTGCACTCGTCAATGCGCTACTGCGCCGACATGCCGAAGACGGGATAGCGAGAGAGTAAAAAATCCGGCGCGTAATAATAATTGCCTTGCGCAATCGCCGAGAGAGAGAAAGAGAGTCGGCGGCGAGATAAGAAAGGCCGGGCGATTAAAACAATCAAATAACCGCAGCGCGAAAGCGAATTCTATAGAATATTTCTCTATAGGCTACATTTCGCCAGTCGCGCGTATACAGACGATGACATTCCAGTGGCTACTTGCGCGCACATCCTCTTAGCGTACAGGGATGTTTAATGCATGTAACCGCGCATACGTGGCGCGCATATAGCGGGGGGACAAGGGGAGGCTTTTCGAGAAGGATAATAAAAGAAAAAGCCAGTCCTTGGCCACGTGGCCTTTGATCGGGACTTTTCCAAGGACCCCCATAAGTGCGTGTGGTACCAAGGTTGGACATTCCTGCGCAGCCGGAAGTGCAGCCGCGTTTGTTTTGTTGTTAATTAATTGTGGCGTTGACACTCACGCTCGAGTGTACTAATAGGAACTTTATTGTGGAATCACTTGGAATTATTCGTTAAGATATCAGCAATTTACGCGTGTAATTATGTACGAGATTTATTAACATTTATAAGAGAATAAATTTTGCGCGTGTATACACGTAATTACGACTTTTGCCGGTAACGAACGAATTCGTGTATACACTCGGAAAAATCGGCTATACGTCAGTTACGTAAAATTCGCCAAGCTTTCTACGCGGCGTAGGAGATGCGCCCGGGAGATTTAAACTTTTTGACCCCAACGACACACGCTTATACACACTCGATATTACGCAATTCGTGCATAATATATAGCCGTACGTTGGTGTATAACCGCGCGATAAAAAGGATCGACGGGGGAATGCATTTAAAATTGATTGAATAACCCCCGCGGCGGCGGCGACGGCGATTTTTATCTCGCGCGGGGCCAGTCTCAGTGCGTGTTAATTGGACCTTTGGCGAATACTCACCTGCACCTGTCTATTATGATAATACACGTCGCACCATTTCGTCTCGTAACGCACAGCACGCGCATTGTTTATAAATATTAAGCGCTCGTAAATACCGGCTATTAAAATACCAGAAACGCTCGGGCGCTACGAGAGCGACGAGTTTCACATTCCCGGCGAGGGACAGGTTCTCCAGCGCTAGGAACTCTCTCCATATGTCTCGAAAATTTCCCCTGATGTGGGGACCTGAAAAGCCCTATACGCAAAGGGACAAAAGATACAGAATTGTGCAACGAGCGCGCGAGGCTTGATTTCGTGCCGATTATCCCTGAATCGCACATAGCCGTGTGCGAAAATTCGCGAGGTCGTTTTCGACCGGCGATGACGTAAGGGGCTGTGGTCGTATCATGGGAATGGGGTTTCGGCTCAGAGAAGGATTAAATGAATTTATTTATCCGAAATCGTGCAACCTATACCTAATGTTTACGTCCTCTCAACCATAACCCAGTTGCAAAGGTTATTCAATTAAATTTATATCTATCTCGTTGATCGACCTATTCGTTTTGTAAAAGTGCGACCCAATCGTTATTTTCCTCCGATAAGCATAACTTCTTTTCCTCTATTTACACAGTTACATAAAAACGTGGCCTGCAATCGCGCGCATATATGGGTTAATGTTAAGCAGTGAAAACAACATCGCGCGCATTTCCGTAAACTTACCGCCATAATCGTAACATTATTTGCGACATACTGCCCGATACACGGGCAATTAAATCATCAAATGAAAGAAAAGAAGCATTTCCACACGCGCCTCGCGCTCATCGTGTGAATCAAACATATATGATGTGTATTCGGGTGAATTTATCGGCGATCGTCGCGGTTACGTGCGGGTGAAACGCGGCTTTTTTCATTAATGACGCAAGAACGCACTCGAATTACGCGCCGCTATCATACACACAGTTACATAAAATATCCGATCGAAAACAAACAAACCGTTGTGTATGTGTATACACATAAATGTATAACGCGAACGAAGAAGAAACAAAAAAAATGGTTTTTGCGCCGTTTAAGGACAAGTGCAATTTCGTCGCGAAAGTCGCGCAAATAGAAAAGATCACGAGAGAGTTGCGTAAGTGTATACCTACCTACCGATCGAAATTGCCGGGCGGAGGGAGGCTGCTGCAATGCTGCATCTGCGCGAGCTTTTGTGAGCAGTTGTTAGTGTACGCTAAGTGCAGGCGAGCCGCGATCGTTACGTGTTATATGCAGGGGGGAGACAAATAAACGGTTAGCGTTTCTCAGCCGACTTCCGGTACATCAGACCCGGGCTCGCGCAAGATTATAGATACTTTATCCCGCGTATAACTTGTAAATTCATTGTACAAGCTGTACATACATGCGCAAGTGTATATGCGCGCGGAACTCGTAGAGTCACGGGATAATAAGTAACTGCCGCACTAACGAACAAAGTAATCGAGTAGTCGGCGCACAGTCAAGTTCAATGCGCCCGCGGGTTTATAGGGTTGTTGGTCCGAAAGTGTGTATGTAAATGTGCACCGGCTTTTTTCTCTCCCTCTCTTGCGCTATGACGACGACCGAAAGCGAGAGTCGCCCCATGCTGCGGTCATTATAATAACGGTCGCGGCAGTGGCTAATTCTGCGGGATTTCTCAGTGAATATATAAGTAGAAGGTAATAATGCGGTGGCGCTTTTTCGCTTAGTGCAGTTCGGTTGGATATGGGATAATGATGGGAGCTGTATTGGGAATGGAAGGTCCGCGTCGGTGATAATCTGATTAGATGATGGGAAGGAAGTAGTAAAAGGCATTTTCGATGCCGTGAAAAAGGATCTCTAATGCTAATTCATGATTATACTAATATTATACGCAATTTATCTCATATGCGAATGCTGATTCGTCAAAGATTCTAAGAATAAATTAATAAATTATAATTATACACTTTGTTTAAATTCAACCTCAACAATATCACCTATCAGGCAAAATCCACAGCACTGCCTTTGCACCCACACGCGTATACAATAGTCGGAAAAAATTCTCGCGGCACGGCTGGATACCGGTTAAGAGCCCGCGAAGGCTACATAGACCCACATCTCACATGTGCATTAAGAGCCGCGAAATATCAGCGGCTATCGTCGATATTACCCAACCCTATCTCTCTCTGTCTCTCTGCGCGCGCGCAAATTTTTCGTAGATAACGCGATTAAATTTGCCGATTTATTAGCTGTCAAACGCTTAAAACTCACCTACTCGCGAGAGAGTCGTATAAGAATGCGACAAAGGGTTTCGACACGACGGTATTGTCTCTCTCTCTCTCTCTCTATCTCACTCTCTTGCAGCCCACAAGGATAGGCCGCGGCATTCCTCTGGCGCGCGGCGAAAATCGAAATGCTCGAATGCGCGCGCGCGCGTGCTTACCCGACTCGGGAAAACCGCACCCGGTGAAATGAGGAGGAGGAGGAGGAGAGAGGAGTGGAGAGAAAGAGAGATGTGTTTTCACCAGACGTTTCTTTTACTCTCGCTGTATATATAGTACCGCAGCAGCAGCAGCAGCGGCTCTTTTTCCTCGAGTTAATTTTCTATTGCGATCTAGTTTTCGATTTCAACTATATGCGACGGACACGGGGCAAGTGTCGCGCGTCGCTGGTGACGGCCTGATTACGTTTTTCCAGGAGAGAAAGAGAGAGAGAGGGGGAGAGAGAAGTTTCGAAGTTTTCTGGAACGATTTCTTATTGTTTAGGTATCTTACAGTCAATTATATTATACAGATGGTGCCTATCTGCACTTTATACTTTAAACGATCTAGCGAGACACAGTCGGTTCAATCTTCTTCATTACACCAAATAAAAAAGTTTTAGGATTCTTTCAGAATAAACTCCACACGATTGAATTTCCAATCATTCGCGTTGACCGTAAACTTAATTTTTCCGTTAGCAGAAACTACGTACACGGCAATATATATAGGTATACCGCGGGTATTTATAACCGTATCAAAATTCATTCCCAGCGCACTTATGTTTACGTGCATTTTCTACAAAACAAGCCAATAAAGCCAAACGCTTTCGTTCGAACATCATAAACACACACACTGACGGCACGCAATGAGAGAACTCGAAAACGAACACCACACATGTTCGTGCGACTTTCACCTTCATTCTCTGCAGCCTCGCGATTTCATCCCGATAGAATATATATATATCGCAGGCTCGGCCATCAAGACTACGACGACGACGGAAATCAATGCCGAATGTAGGGCAGCAGCTGCTGATCCGCAATTATTAGCCCCTCATCTCGCGCGTTTGAACTTGACATTCGCCAGCGCCGTGTACATGCACTCTCGCTTTTCACCTCGCGCCTCTTCTACACACTTTCATCTATTTCCGGGCCCCGCCTTTATGTGCTATACACATATACGCAAGACGCTGCGGCGGCGTTGATTGCGCATCGCGTCGGCGCTGCCCAGTCGCTCCTGCATGTAATCAACTCTGGCATTTCTCTTTTCCTTTTCGTGTGTTTCATTGGCTGACGGATCGATGCCTATAGAGTTCTGTGATTGAATTTCCTTTGCGGGGGAGGGTTCAGTCAAAGGACTCTTTTTCACTTTGAGAGGAGCAAAGGCTGAGGCTAAAAATGAATTATATATATGTATATCAGTAAAAAGGAGAATGATTTAATAAGTGGGCGCGGGTGTATATGGTCGTTAATTTATAACGAGACGCAGGCTGCGCCGCGGTGAAAAGATCGTGTATATACGCGCGGGCGAAAGTGCAGCGCGCGAAATTGACTGTTAATCATCGGGCGAGATTAAAAGTGTATCATTCGATAAATGTGTGTGTGTGCGAATTAGAAAGCTTGGTAAAAATAGAAAACTGGTTCGCTCATGTGGTGAAAAATTGAAATATACACACGAAACTAACCGACTCTCCTTTCAGGCGCGAGCGCGCAGGAGTCGTTCAAATGCCCGGACGACTACGGCTTCTACCCGCACCATCTGTCCTGCGACAAGTACTGGAAGTGCGACAACGCCGTGGCCGATCTAAAGACCTGCGGCAACGGCCTCGCCTTCGACGCGAGCGACAGCAAATTCCTCACGGAGAACTGCGACTACCTGCACAACGTCGACTGCGGCGAGAGGACGCAGCTCGAGCCGCCGATCTCCACGCCCCACTGCACGCGCCTCTACGGCATCTTCGCCGACGAGAAGAAGTGCGACACCTTCTGGAACTGCTGGAACGGCGAGGCCTCCAGGTACCAGTGCAGCCCCGGACTCGCTTACGACAGGGAGGCCCGCGTCTGCATGTGGGCCGATCAGGTGCCCGAGTGCAAAGTCGAAGGTATTTTCTTTTTTCTTCTTTTTTTAGTGGCTTTGAAAGTCTCTACGTATTATATACATGGGGCTTTAATCTCAAATATCTCTGTTTCGTTAAAAAATGATGTCTCTTTTATTTATTGTCAAAGTACAAGTATATTTGTGAAACGATATAACTAGCAAGGAAGATTTTATAAGTAGAGAGGAAAAGCTAAAACTTAATCTTTGATTAATTGTTCTACGACCCATAAAATTTTTAACCATTTTCTGACGCTATCTTTGTTTGCTTATAATTAACAGAAAAACTAATATTTTTTAACGAAACAAATCTTAAGTCTTAGTTTTGTTCCTGTCTAGTTTTATACTCTCTTCTATATCGAATGAATATACGCTCGCTTCGGCGTAAAGTTTAGCCCCACATATACACGATAACCGAATCATAGCAATTACATCTCGCTCTAACGAGGCTAAAACTTTGGCTCAACTTGCAGAAGTAGCCAACGGCTTCAGCTGCCCAGCGGCCGGTGAAGTGAGCGGCGCCACTGGCAGCTTCTCCCGCCACGCCCACCCAGACGACTGCAGAAAGTACTACATCTGCATGGAGGGAGTCGCCCGTGAGTACGGCTGCCCCATCGGCACCGTCTTCAAGATCGGCGACGCCGACGGCAGCGGTGCCTGCGAAGACCCCGAGGACGTTCCCGGATGGTGAGTTATTATTTGATTTTCTAAGGGAAAGTTTCATAGCAGCTAGAAGTTATTGGGAATTATAATAATAATAATACTTTATTTTTGGTCATTGCCAAAAAATGGTACAGAGTAAAACAATAGATATTCACAATTTGAGGTTCGATCCACGCTAGCATCCTACACAAATTAAATTAAATTAAAATAACGATAAAAATACAAAGCATAGTCGCTCATTATAATATAACAATACAGATATCACAGGTTTATACCACACATATATGTAGCATTTCTATATACAATAAATACTATCATAAAAGAACGTCATGTACATACAGACTATAGCAGTCAGTCATAATTTATTAAATGATATAAGATATCACAGTCGATTTGTACAAAAGTTAGTCTAAGTGCTCGCGGAGAGCGTGTTTAAAGCGAATTATTCAACGAGTTCAGGCTCTATTTATTATTATCAATAAATAACTAACAATAATCTTCCATCCCACAGCGAGGACTACTATGGCGACCTCGACCTCAAGACCATCAGGAAGAGCGAGCTCCTCGCCGGACTCCAGGGCTCCGGTGAGACCAGGACCGCCGGCAACCCCAAGGCCGGCAAACCCAGGCCCTCGCCCGCGAGGCCCGCTCCCGCCCAGCAGAACCAGGAGTAAGGCCCTCGTCGTCGTCAACCAGCGACTCACCCGGCGAAGCTCTGACGATTAACGTTTAATAGGGTGCGTGCGCGCGCGCCTGCACGTTGCGTTTATTATTATTTTTTTGTTTTTTTTTTATTAACGCAACGAGACGCGAGAGAGAGACCAGGGTATCTAGTCTCGTCGACGCCCACGGCGATCCCACGACCTCCCCTTTCGTCCCTTTCCCGCTCCTCATCCTTCTTCTTCTTCGTCCCCTTTGTTATACTTATTATTATCTTTCGATTCTACACTTTATCTTTGTACGCACCTATAAATCTTTCTGCACGCGACCACCGCGTTCGGAGAAGAATTCCGGAGTGCCAATGAAGGGAAAAGTATAATAACGCGCGAAAATCTTCTCCGAACGCGCCGAAAGTGTGTGTCTCTCCCCCCCTCTCACCACTGTATTATCTATACACACGCATTTGCGCCGATGTACCTATACTTTTTATTCCTATACGATCTACTTTTTACTATATTATATATATATATATATATATTATTATATATACTTATTTGCTGAAACAATGCGGAACTACTGCTCGTCATCCGGAAGTACGTTCGAAGGCTGATACTTTGTTTATTATTATTATATATATATTTTTTTTATATTCTCTTCCTCTTCTTCTTCTATTCTTCTTCTTCTTCCCTGATTTCTTCGCGTATTATGATGATGAGGTGTCCACGACGTTGATTTGTAAATTGCGTATAGGTATATAAAAGAGCGAAAGAGAAAGGCGCTCGAGAATTCGGACTGTGAAAAGAAAAAAGAAAAAGTAATTCGGCGACTATCCGCGAGCGCCGATGCGTATATATATACTTTTGTAGAAAAATTGTCGTTAACGAGGTGAACAAAAAGATAAATGTATACAGCGTAAAAGATCCAATGTACTGCTTTTCTTCTTCTTCTTCGTTCGGGAGAGGCTTTGTAATCTTCTTAGTTTTCGTTATAGAGCGCGATAGGAAGAGAATGCACACACACATACGCTGAAAACAATGCATCGTCGTAAAAAGATCAATTTGACAAATTCTTTGTTACTATATAAGGAAAAACAAAAAATAAAAGGAATTTTTGTTAAGAAAAATAAAAGCGAGGAGTGCCTTTTTTTCACTATACTATATATATTATCGACGATGTATGCGCGAATCGAATTTGAAAGCCGGCGCTTTCCAGTTCGACGGAAGGAAGAAAAAGAAATCCGACTTTCTTCGTGCACAGCACATACATTACGCATGTACGCATATACATACGCCTACTGTCGCGCGCTTTGTTTCTTTTCTTTTTTTTTTAGCAATGTATCGCTCGACTCGAATCGAAGCTTGCGAGAAACAAACACACTCCACGACTTCATCTCGTCGTCTCTTCTTTTTAAGACCTTTCTTTTTGAGAGAGAAAACAGAAAAATGCCAATAAAAATTTTCAAAAATTAATTACGATCGCCTATTATTGTTCTCATACCCGCACACGTTATTATACTTATCCCTTCGTCATAATCTCACACACAAAAAATTTCATCGTCCCGTGGCAAACGGCCGTTTCTTCCAATTATACCCGGGCGGGAGGAGCTCGCGTCGAAAATAAAATCGCCCCATAATACCCGCGCCGAATGAATTACGCGCGCACCCGAGCATGTAGCCTCGTTTCGCAGCACATACACACGTTACCTCTCACTTTTTATCCCGCTCGCGGTCTCTGCGAAAGAGCGAAAAAAAAGGAAGAAGCTTTTGAATAATGCGCACCGCGAATCCGGCGGCGACGCGCGCGCGCGTGTCTCGTTTGCGAAACAAAGTCTCGTCGATGTCGGACGACGGATTCTTTTCACCGCCGACGCCGCCCCCGGTTAAAGAGGAAAATAATTTTCCCCGCGCTCGGGAATATGACTTCGGGTGTTTATCGCCTGGCGCGTATTGTAGTAAGTTTTTTGTAAGAGGAGGCGTAGGGTTTGTCGCGATTTATTTTTGGAACGAGATTTTCCGGGAAATTTAAAGCTTTACAACGAATAATTTCGGAACGCATTGCGGTGCGGTTCTATTTTATGATCGAAAATGGGGTGGCTGGCTTTGTCGAATTAGCTTTGAACAAATTTGTAAAATGTATGATTTTTTTTTTGGAAAATATTGTAGCGTCGTGTATTATTCATGAATTTTTAAAAAGTGATATTTTACAACGTTGAAAGCTAAAACAATATATTTTATCGGTAATCCTCAACTCAAATATCATTTGCATAAGAATTATTATATATTTAAATATTACTTTCTTATTCAATTAAGTATTATATACATTGATATTATGTTTATTAAACACTTAACCGCAACTTATGCAATATTAATACTTGAGATTTCCGGAAAAAAGAATTATTCACGGTATTTGTATGTAAATTGTCGGCTTAGTCTGACAACTAAAGAATTTCAATAGAGAAATGTACGTACGCCTATAGAATTTGCATTGTTACGTTCCGGCTTTATCTTGAACTTTATTTGCATTCAATAGTTACACAACTTTGACAAGGCATCAGTGAAAAAATTGCCATTGCCTTAAAAGTTTAATAAAAACGTCCATTGGCCGAACAATAACAATACTTGTAATAGGTGACGTTCTAAGATTGATTGAAATTTATTATATCATTTTTATTGTGGCATTCGCGGAACCATAAATATTTCTTCATATCTATATAATTAACTACTGAAACATTGTGAGTAAAGAATGTTTTACGCTTATTTTATATATTTAACGGCATTCTATATAATACTAAAATACTGAACATTTAATTATGATTCTAAAACAATAATGATATATATAGTTATGAAATGTTGCTCACTTAACCAATTCTATTTATAGAGATAAATGTATATTAGGTCAGCATACTTTTTACGGTATATGCAACATATTTGGATGCTAATTAACGTTGTTCTCCAAACAGATGTTGCGCGTCCACTCATCGCACAGATGAAATATCCTATATTACACCAGCTGCGACTTTAATTTCAACCTAGATAAACAAATTTTCAATTAATTCACGAAAATTATAACGACTAGGAAAATAGCAATACATTCACTCGCTCCAATAACATATATAATACTATTTATTATATAAACAATCTCTGATAGCTCCGCCCACATGTCGCACGCATGCCCCCTGTATAATTTTCAAATTCCACATGACCTGCGTGTATTATACGTAGAAAACGCAGAGAAAATCCGGAGGGGAAAGCGCTGAGGAACGACCCGACGGCCAATTTTTCGCGCTCGATTTTTCGCCAATCGGGCCTATGATAATGAATAGAAAGTCAATACGCGCGCGTGCGCCGCCGAGATGCTGGGGTGGATAAAGTTTTGTGAAAGCCTTTGGGTGTCGCTCGCTTTTCCCGTAATGATATATACGTGCGTTCGCGAATCTTATATGTATTACCTATGCGTGCTGTCTTTTTATAGTGCACATGAAAATAAGTGCATTGGTGTTAGGTATTATGGGTACGATTTTGATGGTTATTGGTTTGGTTAGATTTTTTTTAGTAGATTTAGTCTGCATGTTTATGGATTTAATTTGCTCTGATAATTTTAGTTTTGATTTATTCACATTATCATTTGTACAGTTATTAATGAATTTGATATTAGAACCCGCGTGAAAAAGAAAGGTTGGCAATATATTGCCCATAGCGTGTTGGAAAAGTACGCAAGCAAGCCACATGATGAGGCCACAATATATAGCTAACGAAATAACCATTTCGTGTAAATATGAAATGTTATTATTGTAAATAAAGCAATGAAATTGTTAGTCCCTCTCCATCCGGAAACGAGAAATCATAAACACACTAGAAATGCAATGTTATTAATATATTAGCTCCATTAGTTCTCTCAAAAAATTTTATGATCTCTTAACTCTATTTCCATACATGTAATTTTTCCAGTATACTGATGAATTTATTTTCACAAAAGCACTATAATATTATATGCAATCAAATAAAGTATTTACTATGCAGATGGTCAATTTAAAATACAGAGGTCGATATTGATTAAAAGCCGAGATAAAGAATTAAAAATACCTTCATTTTAATTTAAAAAAATTCATCAGTCATTATTATAAACAGTCTAGCTATTTTAATACCAGTTCGTAACATCTGTAAATATTGAGTAAGAAACATAAATTTGCCTTTGTTGAGTTTTGTGCATATCAGTTATTAAATCAAAAAGTTATACAACTCCTGTGAACTTGAAAAAAAAAATTTTACGATTATTAATGGGCCACTATTTAGAAAATGCAAAGAATTTCTTAATGTTTCAAATTGCTATTTTATATTCGGGTATCATTTTGCGAATAACCTGATACACTCTTACTCAATTAATGCAAATTTATGTGATTTGCTACCATTAAAAATGATACATACAAGAGCAAACAAAAGATTCTACATCATTATAAATCTTTTGTGAATAATGAACATAAACAGAGGTAATTGCGTTGAAGGCGATTAAATGCTGTTGTGATTCTGAAATTAAAAAAAAAATGGAATTGTGAAACGTGGCGTAAAATATAGATTAAGATCGCGCAAAATGCGCATAATACCGTTACACGTATCGAGACCACCATAAATTGTTTACCAGTACGTATTCTAATGTTGCAATGAATCACGAAAACGTTATATATTTTTCCTGTTTACCTGCAGAACGTTGAACAACCAGTAAACGTATTATTATCTCGGCTCATTGTAGATTAGTATGTACATTTGAAAAAATAATTTTTATATTTCTAAAGTTGTCATCGTAAGTAATGTAGAAAAATTATACGAATATACGTTGGAATATCTCTTAAAAGGCTTTCCACCCTTAACTAGGTCAGTCTATCGGGGCTAAGAACTGGGCGTGTGACGAGAATGTAATATGTCATTCTCTTTTTACGTATAAAATTCTATTAAAAGTTCAAACTGGTTTTTACGAAATACGTTAAATATAATTTTCGTAATTTTTGTAATGAATTAAAAATATAGTATTTCTTATACTTATTCTAATATTATAATTATTTAAAAAACGGTTACTCACTCGATAAAAAGAAAAAGTGTTAATTTTTCAAACAGATCAAACTTAACATTTACATAGTAAATCACCATAGACTAACCACCAAGAAGAATAATTAAATCGAACGTTAGTCTGTATTAAATATTTTCCATAATCACCCCCCACCCCACAATGAACCACTCAATCATTTCTGAATCGATGGATTCGCCGAAAGTGCAAAACTGCCCTTTCAAATTTCGCGCTCCTCTCCTCATCACCGGTCGGTACAACATAATGATGGATCCATAACCGCATGCAATATCCTAGCTACCAGCACTGCTGCCATATATATATTGCCCGCGCACACGCGACACCCACACGTGCGCGGATCGGCCCCGACGTCATCATCCTCCTTCTCACTCGCGTCTCACCCTCCCTCTCTCAGTAGCTTATGTAGGTACTCACCGCCGCTAGAGATTTTCGATCGAACTTACTGCACCCTCTAGCTACGTCGAGCTTCCCCGCCCGATAGCGACATCAATCGTCACGATCACACGAGCTCGACAATCAAGAGCCGTACCCGTACCTATCCCGCATTAAGTAACACCTACATGGGCCCACATCACCGCGGAATTATAGCGCCAGAGAACAGCAGCCTCCTGCGCGCGGGTGCGAGGCGCGAGTAGCCTATATAGCAGAGAGCAGCATAGCGGCGGCGCTGGCGACAGTGGCAAACTCGATCGGCTCACGTGAGTGTCCGTGTGTGTGTGTGTATGTGCGCGCAACGCAAAAAAAAACACGCGAAGAGTCTAATACCGACGTCGAGCGCGTACACGCGCGTACACCTATTATATATACCTGCCCGCGCCAATTGCGAGCGCGTACCAAAGTGTGAGATCCAGTTATAAGTATTTCAGCCGAGTAATGCGAGCGATATACACCCCGTGTGTGTATATACGCGGATCCTAATAGAGTAGTTCGCGGAGTTCGGCAGAGTAGGTTACTGCTGCTGCCTCGAGTAGTGTCTGTAGTGGTGGTGGTGGTGCTGGTGCTCTCTCTCTCTCTCTCTCTCTCTCTCAGTCGTCACTGCTCAGCTCTCGGCTCCTCTCCTCGGACGACGGCGACGAGGCGACGACGTTTGACAGCTGGGAAACTCTCTCAAGATGGCGATAAAAGCAGCAGTGGTGGAGGCTAACCCCGAGGTGAGAAGCTAAGCAATATAAGACCAGCCCGTCTGGGCACACAATGCAAGTAGGTGTAGGTACGTACATATTACTCCTGTGTACACACATACTGGTGTCCCTCTCGCGATGCTTCCGCGACATCACAGCTGTCTCTCTGTCTCCCGTCGTGTCATCGAGCCCGTCACCTGTACCTTCCGGAGCGTGTTACCTCTTTGTACGAGTATTGCATACGTACCCACGAGCTCCGGGCTCTGGGTGTAAGGGTACCCCGTATATAGAGCCAGTCTCCGGACGCGAACCTTCTGGAACCGTATCTCGCATGTACGTGGATGCGCTGCCAGGATCCGGGTTGTAAGTGGAACCCTCCCCCCCGCGTCTGTGCGCGCATATACAGCTATTATATTATCCATCCGTTCGTTCCACACGCACAGGTGTTCGCTGTTGCAAGCAGCAGCTTATTATGTGCATACACCTTTTCGAAACACCCTGCGCGCCTGCTATATAAGTAGACGAGATGATGCACATGCACACACACGCGCACGCTTACATAAGCTGCTGACTCGCGCCAGCAGCGAGAGCGACAGTTGTTTTGCACGAGAGAGTGAGAGAGAGAGAGAGAGAATGCGGAAGATAACGAGATTAGAATAATCCGTCTCTCTTTCCCGCTCTCTCTGTCTCTCTGACATCATTACGCGAGAGGGAGAAAGACTATAGGACATAGGTAGGTGTGTGCATGTGCGTCTAGTCGAGCGAACGCGCGGGCGCGATTGGAGGTATATTTCAGCGTTATAATAGGCATACGCGAAACGTTTGGGCACGTGACGCGACTAGGAGAGAGACTCCGTTTGTTTATCGGGTGGTTCCGGATTCCGCCATCAGTGCAGTCGCCCGTGCGAGCGAGGAGGCCTGCCAGGAGGCTTTCTCCGTCTCGGGAGTGCTAACAAGTTGTTATTGATTGTTGCTCCATTTCCGCGTCAAACATTATTCGACTTTTGTGCAGGAGTGTGTCAATGCTCGCTGACTTTCTTGTTCTGCTTCTATAGTCAGATGAGTCTCTAGACTCCGTAGCTTTGCTCTGGGAATAGATGATTTGCTCCTAAAACTTACAATATAATAGTTGTACGCTTTCTTACAGTTGGCATAGAGTTGCCTACTTTTATTTATACCTAGAAGCAGCAAATCTAGTTTCCGTATACTGCTTTGCCCGGTGTATGCATGTATGTATGTGTATATACATCACCACTAGTGCTAACCTATTTGACATGTCATCTATGCACTTGTATTTAAACTATACTTAGGTATAGTTCATTAAATGCAGAAAGGGCAAACAAGTAAATATTTGCAACCTGATATATATTTGACACACTTGTAGATAGATACTTTCACATCGATACTTGTAAAATGTCTGAATAATTTTTTTTTAAGTTTAATACCTTATATGTGGACTTTCAGGGTGCACTATGGAAGAAGCCATCAAAGTAGGTTAAGTCACTTAGACGTACAGAGAAGCAAAATTTCAATCAATGTGTCTGTGACAAGGTGATTCCAAGATGTTTGAGTCACCTAGAAGTTTGCAGGAAGTCTGCATTGACTATATCTGTGATAATGTTATGGCACTGTGTGATTACCATACTCCGGATGCCGGTGGACCATCCAGCAGTGGCAGTAGCAGTAGTAGTAGCAATAGCTATTCTCCAACTCCTATGGGTAACTACAGATCTTACAAGTAAAAATTAGTTGAATAAAAATAGTTATTAAGCTATTGTTATTATAGTTTCTTTATTTAGTACAAACTTTTATGGTTGTTATGAAAGAACTATTCTAACATAGATTCTATAATTAAAAATTTTTATTCGATTCATTTAGTTTATTTTGGAGCATAAATTATATCAAAATTATTCATTTAATAGACGAAGATGTAAGATGTGGAGAAGGCCCTTCAGATTCTCAGGGTGCCTTACCAACTAGTGCACCAAATAATAATCACGCTTCGTCTATGACAAGACTTAGCTTTAAAGATCCCGATACCTTTTTACCGACAGAGATTTCAGAGCAATTGCTTTACAGCTTGTGTGAAAGAAAAAAACTGTCCGATTTAACTATTACACTTTTTGACTCAAAAACCACAAGGCTAAGGTATTTCACAATTAGATAAAATTTGTACATTACACATTTCAAGTAATGACTAAGAATGATAACATCAAATTTCAAACTTTTAGGCACGTTAAATTAAAAGATGCATCAAATCTTACCCCCAAAGGACTTAAAGTTCTTAAGCAACATAAAGTTATAGACTTAGAGGTAAATGGCTTGAAAATCACTGTTAATGATTTAATCTCTTGTTTGGGGGAATGGAGTCTGCAAAACCTTAGATCATTAAGTGTTGCTAGAGGGAGTTTTATGGATTGTTCAAGGTTCGTCGAAATTTTGCATTTTTTATTTTTATTTTTTTTTTTTTATTCATTTATTTATTTTTTCACATCTTTAGTCTTTGGTTTCCTTTTCAATTCTAATATCATCTTGCAGATTAGGTGATTGGAGTTTGCCAAATCTTAGATTATTAAGTGTTGTCAAAGGAAGTTCTGTGGATTGTTCAAGGTTCGTTATAATTAATTGAAATAGTAGGTTCATTTTAAAGAATAAGGATGTGAAAAATACATAAATAGAATATATAGCCTATACATTTATAAACATATAGTTATAGTAGTAAAGCACTATCTATTCTAATATGTTTATTTTACAGATATTGTGTTGTGGCAGCATTGAATAAACTACGTGCTTTACAAACCTTAAATGTCTCTGCTACTGAATTCAATAGGCATGGGTTAGAGATAGTTGTTGAGGATTTACCACTGTTAGAAAATCTTGACATATCTTGCACTAGAGTGGATGATATTTCTCCATTGAAAAAGTGCAAGGATAGATTGAAACAATTAACTATGTATAATTTAAAATTAAGTGGCTGTGGAAATATGATATCCGTGTTGTTGGAATTGAACGAGTTAAGGCATTTAGATATATCAGATGAAAGAGATTCGTATGTATTTGAAGTGTTTGCACCTGTTCGATCTAAGATAACAGATTTATTAAAAGCAACAGATTGTATGCCACACTTAAGAAGCTTAGATATATCAGGTAACAGAATCAAATTGTATGCATGTAAAATAAAAATATATTTTATTATATCCTATACAATTATTTATCCTTATACTTTTTACAGGTAAAGATGAGATTGATGGCAAAGACCTCTGGAATTTTATCAAAGCCCATAAAGATTTAAAATTCTTGGGACTCGTCCACTCTGATGCTTGTTACGAAGATTGTCTTATGAATCCCTCAAATAAAAATTTTAGGACTGATCTTGTTGTAAGTTTGTTCATTTTCAAATTACCGTAAAGCAATACAATTACCCATCGCCTAACTCCAATATCATTTTTATCGAAGGTGAGCGGCACAGCAACTGAGTCTCAAATTCTCGAGGCCCTCAGACGGTACCCGAACAGGCCGATCTACGTGCAAAAATGCCTGTACAATCTGTTCCGGCTTACTTCGTACTTCAACGAGGCGCGAGTTGACGTGATAAAGCTCGTCATTCCGGGGATGCGAGCCCACCCGGAAGAGTTCCGCGTTCAAATGGCAGCCACTGCGTGTCTTTACAATCTTACAAAGGGGGAGCTTGCAACGAAGATCCATCCCTCCGTACTGAAGCAGATCGTCGACTTGACACTTACCGCCATGGAATCCTATCCCAATCACTACCAGCTTCAAAAGAATACTCTGCTTACCTTGTGCAGTGATCGAATTCTTCAAGACGTTGCCTTCGATAAATACCGGTAATTTTTCCAGTCGAATAATCCCGTCTTTTCAGACACTCTTCAACAAGAAAACCATCAAACATTAACGATACTTTACGTATATACATGATTTTTTAGGTGCGCGAAGCTAGTCATGAACTGCCTGTCGGCATTCGACGACGCCTCGATGAACCGCATGTCCGTGGCGATCTGCTCGATCCTCGCGGCCAAAATATCGACGATCGAGACGTCGATGCTGGGCGCCCAACCGCAGTACATGCAGAAGCTCCTGTCGATGGTGCGCTCAAAAGTGGTGACCAAGTCGGTGGACATCACTATGAAGTTCACGCTCAGTGCCCTGTGGAATCTCACGGATGAGAGCGCGACGACGTGCAAGGTTTTCTTGGAGGCTGGCGGCATGGACCTGTTCCTTGAGGTGCTCGACAACTTCCAGGGCGAGTCCAGTGTCGAGACCAAAGTTCTGGGCCTGCTCAACAATATTGCAGAGGTGCGTTTTAATTTGCCTTTTTTAATTCAATCTTTACTGGCTGAGCAGATACCTTTTTCTAAAATGTTTTAATTTATTATTCAGGTTTATAAAAAGCATCTATTGCATCATGTTTGCTTTTCCTTTTGAGATTTAATTTCGAATTTATTGAGTTTTTTTTATTGCAACTGCGCTTAAAATACTTATAGTATAAATTCAGGTTTGACTTGATTTAAATTATAATTTATTCGCTATTCATAAACTTGTTTAAGGTGTATTAAAGTTGTTGCTATAAGAAAATTAAAGCTAGTATAACACCAACTATCACTAAAATTTAGTTCTTATTCCGAATGCGTATTTTTAATTTGTAAATGATTTCGGTATTATAGGCATAAATTTTTATCAAACGTATTTTGATACAAACTCATTAAAATTACGATAAAAGCAATTAAGATTTATGATTTTGTATAATTCACTTATACATACATTTTTTGCAGTTGATAATATTAAAATTTACATATTTCTTAATCCCTACTACATTGACGTGGGCATTACAAATATTACTGGGCTTTGAAGGTCCTATCTGACGTCATCATCAGAAATTTTTACGGAATAACCTGATGGTTCTCGAATTATTTTAAGTTCGTGCTTCAAGTATTATGTTAAATAAATATCTTTGGAATACATAATGTTATGATATTTATATACTAATTACGAATTACTCATACAAATAAAGGTTTACGTTAATTAATCGAAATAGTGTCTGATTGAAATCATAAATTTTTGATGTATTAATCAAAGGCTGTTTTGTTTTCGGTAGCTTATTACGTTCTCTGACGTTATACCTGTTCATTTCTGAGTATTTTACTTTTTTTTTATCAAACCATTGGTTGGACACTTTTTCGATATTCTGTATTCAAAAAGCAATGAATCTACTACTTAATCCTTTTTCATGAACGCGTTCTGTTTATGCGCATGTTGTGTAACTGTAGCTAAGAAAAATTTAATTTTGTAATTCTATTCACTTTTTCTAATGAAAACCGCGTAACTCGTCGCCGACGAAATTGTAATGCTATAGCAAAAATAAAATAAAACATGAGTTACAATCTCGCTTACTTCTTAAAACATGTAAAAACTGCCATAATACTTTTCTAAGTAAATTAAATTATTTTACAGCAATATTGAATATTTTTTTTATCAGAATTATTAAACATTTTTTAAACTTTTAATTCTGCGCTTCATATATTATTCATTGTTTAATCAATAAACAAATTAGGTATCTCAGAACAGCCAACTAATATCTTTTTAAAATTTAATTGCCTATTCAATTACAACTTTTAAATAATAATTAAATAAAAATTAATAATTCAAGTTTTACAAATCTGTATTTTAAACTTAATTGGCCAATTATATAACATAACTGTTTCTTGTATGACAAGCAAGCCATTATCTATTTAAATATTATTTATTGAATTGAATATGAAAATTTAACTTGTTCTTTCATATAAGTATTTATAACATAATAAGCACGTTCAATTACAATTGTTTTCTTTTTCTAAACAGATTCGAGTTAAAGAGGTTAGTAACGTTAATTTCTATTATGACGTCATACCTTGGTAAATTGTTCTATTTGTGTTAATTGTTAATTTAAGTTCTTGAAAATAAACATATCAAGTTTAAATTTTGAATTCATTAATATACAAACTAAAGGAATTGAAGACAAACAATAATTTAGTGCGTTTAGTTTAATCAAATGAATGTAATTAAATGTCAGATAGAAAATCAGAGTTAATTATTTTATGAATACTTGCGTGAACGATTTTAAGTCTAAGTTGTTTTTTTTTTTAAATTACTTGGTATTTTTATTTTGCAACTTAGTTAATTGTGATTCTTAACAACATCGATATTAATTATTAACAAATCATCATCTTCGAAAACTTTCATTAAAATTTAACTTCTATAATGATCAAAGTAAAACTGAGTAATTAATATTTACATCCTTTCAAAGCGCCATTTACTTTAAAACTTAATATTTATAAATAAATATACGTAGAACTATTTGTTTGATTTAATTTTATAAATAGTCTAATTACTAAAAAATCCTCATTGCTCTAGAATAACTCTTTTTCATTTACCTCCATCTATCTCTTTGATAAAAAAATAAATAAAATAAAAAGAGACTGCTACTTATCCGAGTCACGGACTGCGAGCCGATTCTGGGCGGTGTTTTCTGGTAATCAAGATAAAATCTTCCACCCAGTAATTAAATCTTACAAATCCTGCCTCTACGAATGTAGGTCATTGTATATTATCGAACGCACGTGTATATATGCGCATATCCTCCTGTAACTATACTCATCACAAAAGCGAAACGAAACCTAACTCCACAGCACCCACTTTCAACATTTTGACTTAAAAAAAGTCACCATCACCCTTTATTACTCTCTTTCTCTTAATCCGTAGGTGACGGATCTGAGGGAACGTCTGATGCGTCCGCGCTTCATCAGCATGCTCTCGCTCCTCCTGGACTCGAAGCACATCGACGTGTCGTACTTCGCCGCGGGCATAGCTGCCCACCTGCTGAGCGACGGGCCGCGGCTCTGGCAGGGAATGCATCCGCCGGTGACGCGCGACGAGGTGCTCGATCAGCTGGCCCGCGCCGTCACGAATTGGCAGACGCCCCAGGGCGAGATGGTGGCCTACCGCAGCTTTCAGCCCTTCTTCCCGCTGCTACGATGCTACGAGGCCTATCCGGTGCAGCTCTGGGCCGTCTGGGCCATACACCACGTCTGCACCAAGAACCGTGAGTTCCTATATGCACGTACTATTTTATCGGATCGTACAATATATTTGTTTTTGTTTTTTTTTTATGATTTTTAACGGCGTCGTGTTATAAACCTGTATTTTGTGCTTAGTTCAAAATTATTCATCCTCTAAAAGTTCGATGCAACGAGAGAACGTTGAGGTGTTTTTTAATTGATTGTGTTATACTACAACGATGATAATATCCCTTTTACGTTTATACTAATGATGGGATTTTCAGTAGATTGTGATGTTGCGATTAGCTTCAAAATATTTCTTGTAATTTAAACTATTTTCAATGAATGGTACATAGCTACTTTATAGGTACCATAAAAATGTGCAAAATGTTTACTGTTTCAACGTTAATTATATGTTAAGGAATTTTCATTCTCATCCACAAGGTTTAAAACTGTAGATACAAGGGCATCTAATTTTACCAGCTATGACCTACCGTCAAATTTTTTTTCTATAAGTTAAATTTTGCAAGCACTTTTTCCGTCGTTTCGCAGATATATTTAATATTTTACACGCGTTATCTCAAGGTACGTAAGGAACTGTTACAGCTAATTAAGAAAAGTATATTATTTATTAACTAATATAGTACTTTTCCATACTATTGCCATAAAAATGATTCTTGCACGAGTGTGAGAATCATTTATCGAACATTATTTTTCCACACTCCGTGCATAAAAGTGGTACTTTGCGCAAGGTGTGTCAAAAACTAAAACTATTTACATATATCTTCAATAAAAAAAAAAAGAGCAACGACAAT
>JAPYZP010000049.1:1085-43449 GCA_030522985.1 Torymus sinensis | reverse complement strand
GAGTCTCTTCCTCATTTTATCTCGTCCTCATCATTAGTAACCGACTTCACCCTTCCTCCGGCAGTTGTGGGACTGCCTAACCACACAGCACTTCCCACAGTCAATCATAAGATGGCTCCCTCTTTACACGGAGCCTCCAACCACCGGCAAAGCGCCAAAATTCTAAAAGAGCAACTGAGGTTTAACGCCTCGTTCACAGAAGAAGGAACTCTATAACCTTGAGATAGTCACTAAAAATTACATAAACTAAAGAAAAAAATTTGAGGATATATGAAATTAAAATCAAAAAGACATAGAGGCTATGCCATAGCCTAAATCTATGGTAAGAGTGCGAAATCTGGAGAATAGTTGAATTAAAAACTATAAACCAGAAACACTCTTGAATTAAACAAAAATGAAACCCAGATTAGCCTACATTATCAAAACTGATAATAAGGAAATCCAGACTTTCCCTCGCGCCGAAGTTCGAACTCGAAATTTGCTCATTACTTTCAGAAGGTCCGTTGTGATTTATCCCACGTGGTTACGAGGTATTTTATACAAGCGAGCGAAGCTAACGAAAAATAACCGTAAATTTTACAGGTACAGTTAACATTGCGTATTTTTTGTGTCAGAAAATCTTAGTCAACCATTATGTGAATGAATTTATTTATTAAAATTCTTTCGTTTAACTTAACTTGTAAGAAATTTATAGAATATTACTTTGAAGTATTGAAAAATAAAAATATTTTTATTGATTTTCAAAAAAAACAATCGGAAAATGTCTAAGTCCTTTGAGCGTTTTTCAACTTAGAACTTAAATCCTAACAGTTATACTCTTAGTCACCCGTATTGTTATATTCTTATGATTTACATCACTTAATGTTAGTAAAACAATGAAAATGATTTATTCGTAGTAATTAAAAATATTAAAAATAAAAATCGTCAAGTTGAAGAAGATTGTTTTGTTATCTCGTTCATTCGAAAACATCTTAGATTTACAAAAATCTCGCAACTCAATCGATACTTCAATTCCCCAAAACATTGTTCATCTAAGTATATCACAAACAATTTAAAAATAGGTATTCACCAGCTTAAATTCGCGTGTGTGATTCAACGTTCCTCCTGACGTCACGACACGTCACACGCGCTGTTCATCTTCCTTATCACGCTCTCATCTCGCATACCTATAGCCAATTCCAAAAAGCGTCCATCATCCTTTTCCAAACCTCATCTTCCCGACGACGCGCAACAACATATATACCTATACCTTCACCTCTTCTCCCTCTATATATATATATGCTCCGAAAAAAATTCTCTCTCTACACCTACTCGCCGATGGTCACGGTACGGTACTCCGACTTCGTCACGCTTCTCTCTCCCAAGTCCCACGATTATCAGCGCATAGTGCTCCAAAATTTTTTTCTCCCCGCAAACGCCTCGCGCGCGCGGCTGTGGCACAGCTCAGTAGCGAAGTCAGTCAGTCGTCGATCGGCTGCGCCACGGCCGAGACTCACACCCACATACACGCACACGAGCGAGACTTATATACATACACACATCGTCTGCCCGTGTAGTATAGACGTGCACACCTCGCACATCCTCGAAGCGTGAAAAGGCAAAAAAAAAAGAGACGGTGGTCACGGTGCGGTGATTGATAATAGATACACGCGGTGGTGTTCTCATGCGCTGTTTTACACTCGTCACTATGACCGCGACGAGCCTCATCCTCGCTCACGGCATTTGATATTGAGCGTGATTTTTACACCCGTACAGTGAGTGTGTGGTGTGCGAGTGTGCCAGCGCCAGCGAGCGTCATCCCCAGGGAAGGTTGTCCGACTCTCACGCGGCCTCGACACTAGTTGGGGAGAAGACACGACGACGACGGCGACGACGACGTCTTCAGCTACGTAAGTGTTGCCGATGGCTGCGTGCGCGCGCGAGAGAGTTTCGAAAGTGTGTCGAGACGACGACGATGCGTTGCGAAAAGAGCGCTGCGACATAACCTATTTTCCTGCGGAGAGGCGCCTGCATTCTCGTCTGCGCCTTCTCGTGAAGAAAGCGCCGAGAGTTTTCACGGGCGTCCGAGAGAGTGTCAACAAAGTTATCTGGGCCGAGGGGACTAATCTCGGAGCGATAGGATAGAAAATTGGCCGCGAGCGCGCGTCGGAAAACAGCGCGGACGGTGTTTTTTCGGGGAGAGCGAGAGAATGGAGAACGAGGCATCTGCCGTGTCGTGATATGGGTTCTTCTTGAACGCTGGATGTGTTAAGAATTCTGTGTGTAATAGGTATGTAAGATTCTGGGGTTCTAGCGGTAGGGGGAGTAGGTGGAAAGCGGAAGATTTTGGGGTAGACTAGGGAGTTTCCTACTGCAGGGAATGGGGGGATAAGAATTTGGAGCAGAGAAGAATGTGAGAGACTTTGGAGAAACTGGATTGGCTTGTGGATTCAGCTCACTGGTTATCAGAGCTGGTTCTTTGTTTTGGAGCGGTATCACGAAAGCTCGTGTTTATATTTACTTGGGAGTGACAAAGAAGTGAAACAATTAAAAATAGTAATGATGAGCAAACTGCAGGGTGAGAGGTTGGTGCTTACTCAGGGCATTAACTGCGTACAATGTTCTAGAAGTTATTGTTTATTAGAATTAATATTTGGCTCTTTTATAAAATTCCTTATTTCTACTTTATTAGTTATGTCATTTCAATAGTGTAAATCTGCTCTCATGTCAGAAGCTTCAACAATTTCAAACGTTTTGACGAATTTTCATTCATATTTTGTTTAAAAATGTATGATGGGCTTAGTTGCAGTTATTTTCATCAATAGTAAATCATACAAAATCAATAATTTACATACCTATAGAAGTTACAAAAATTAAATAAATAAAATATACTTATGACAAGGAGAAGTAAAATTAGAATGCAATTTTGCAATTGATTTTATTAATATATTTATTAACTTCAATGTTTATTTAAAACTTTTAACATAAAGTATAAAAAATATGCAGTTTATTTTTTATTCACTATTATACAACAAGACATTGAAATATTTTTAAGACAGTATTTTACAATACTCTAAAAATATTATTGCATTAAAAAATGATTCATTGCCAATAAATGTTAGTTATTGATTTAGTATCAGCAAAATGCTTAAAATTCTTGTTTTGAAACAAGTATCCTGAAAAACCTCTCATTTCTCAAAGTATTGATCAAACAAGTTTTTTAAAAGTTTTAATTTATTTTTAATACATATACTTATAGATATCTTTTCTTATAATTATATATTTGATTAAATTTATAGATTTTTTATTATTATTATAATTTTTAATTAAATTTATCTATAATTATTTTTATATAATGTTTATGGGGGTGCCATAGCTGTATCATTGCCGATCGAGCAATTGACACAGTTTCAAGCTTATTAAAAATAAAATACATAAAATCACAAAAAATCAAGACATCACTTCGCTGCGATTTTGAACGTTCTATCACCCAGTAAAAGTTTGAAGTCGAAATATCAAGTGGTTTTTACAAAAACTTTGAATGAAACCGAATTTTGTTTCGTTCAAAGTTTTTGTAAAAACTATTTGATATTTCGACTTCAAACTTTTACAGGGTGATAGAACGTTCAAAGCCGCAACGAAGTGATGTCTTGATTTTTTGTGATTTTACGTATTTTATTTTTAATAAGCTTGAAACTGTGTCAATTGTTCGGTCGGTAATGGTAGGACTATGCCACCCCGTTAATGTTCAATGGTTACAGCAAAGTTAACAGAAGTTTTTGAAATTGTAAGATATCATTACTTAGATAAAATAAAAGCAGCTTGAATTTTTTCAATATTTTATACTTTTCGAGAAAAAAATTCTTGAAAATCGAGTTTTTAACATAGTTATAGCAGAGTGAGGTTATGTGATCTTTGAACATAAAAATCTCTTAGAAAAAGTTAAGAGATACAGTTAAAAAATCTCCATTTGAATAGAAAAATAATTGAAGAATAAAAATTTAGAGGAATCTTGACCGCTTACAGGACATTTGGGAAAGAAGTAGGTGAAGACGTAAACAAAACACTGAGTTTCTTGGCTGCGCGAGGCGGGAGCGCCCGCGGGGAGAGAGGGGACGTCCCTCGCCTCGCCTCGCAGCATGATACCATTCAACATTCTTAAGATTTAAAAAATTTTTAAATATTTATTAGCTCTTTATCAATTGAAAATAATTTTGTAAATAAAAAGTTCATAATAATGTATTAATTGATAAAAGTAATTTTATAGTTAAAACTAATAAATCATCAAAATTTTTATTTCTTTACTAATAACTTAATTGAAAGTATTTCCGAAGTAGATAAAAGAAGTGAAAAATAATAATGTCACTCAATAAAAAGGGATAACACACACAGATTAGCACTGTAGTTTAGACCACTTAAGTCGATATCTCATATGAAATTAGGACTGAAAAGTAGCACAATAGAGGCCTAGATTAATGATTATTGTACTAGTGTGTGAATTTCTTACATTTGTTCATGATAAATGTGAGAGTGTATTGTTTGAGACTTATCAATTGCAGGCGGCACATCTTATAAAAAAATGCTTGATCTCAATCAATTGGCTAGTGATTCTTGTAAGCTATCCAATGAAGATTTTCAGTACAGTACATTGGAGGAGCAATTTTATCAAGAAAATTTGTTTGTGAAAGTTCTACTTTATCGTTCAATAGTGTACTGTATTTGACTTACCTAAATTATTTTTTCTGTTAGATATCTTGAAATAGAAAGTGGATTAAGATAGATTGTTTCGCACTAAGACTATGTGGATCATTTTGCTAGTGCCTTATCATTCTGATATAGTTATTCAAAATAACATTAAATTTTTTTTTTGAGTTTTAAAAAAATATATCAGTAGATAGTAATTAAGTAATAATGTGTTCAAATAATCATTCATATTTATATATTTTTTAGTATTCATTAATATATGAATTATTATTTATAAATTTATGTTTGCTTATCTCTTTGGAGATACGATAACGAGATAAATTAGGCACCAATGATACATATATGATGTCGCTGACCCTTCAAAGTTCTTATCACTTTATTAATACTTTAATATCTTAACAATCTATCAATAGTTTTTTCTTAATTTTTAATTTATTTTTGTTTCTTTTCAGATAATCAAGATGGGACGGTTTACAGGGAAAAAATGCCGTCTCTTAACCATGTTATGGTTGACGGCATTTTTCTTTCTTGTAGAAATAATAGTTGGATATGTCACAAATTCAATGGCTCTAATAGCAGACAGTTTTCACATGTTGTCAGATGTGGCTGCACTAGTTGTAGCATTCCTTTCCGTTAAAGTGAGTAACAATTTGAATATATAAAATATCAGTACATACTATATATACCTATATCTATATTCTGTCCTACAACAAAGACTTACTGTTAATGCATTTGACTCATAGTTTTCAATTGAACTGTAAAGTTCATAATTTTTTGTAATGCACTTATGTAATAATCCTAGTAATACAGAAGGCTCATAAAAAATACTGTTAGATTAAAAAAAAAACTGATTGCATCACAGTTACAAAAAGTATGAAGAAAAGGAATCAAAGGAAAGAAAAATTCAATCAACTTTAGTCACTGTCAAATATATAAGAATATGGTTGCTCAATCATGCATGACAATTTGTAGTTTTTTTTTATTTATTTTTTTAATCGATTATTCAGTGATGGACTTTAATAAAGACATGCCTGTTACTTGTTGAGATTAATCTGGAAATTGCCAAGGTTTTTCCTATTCATACATAATGAAGTACAATCATGTAACACCTTTTTTTGCATAGCCACTACCTATGTAATGTTCTTTTCTTACTTTGTTTTGCACTCCTTTGTACGTTTGATTAAGAAAATCTGTAGCAGAGTGTAGTATTTATGAATTAAATTCCTAGAAGTTTCTCAAATGAATCTTCTACCTTTATCTCAGAGCACTACTGCAATTACGAATTCCAATGAAAATATAGATAGCTGGTCTCCAAGAAGGAAAAAAATCGTGATATATTTAACTTTATTGTGGTTTTTCATAGAGTTCTGTGATTCCCAACATAAAATAGAGAATGACTGCTACTTTTATTAAATCGACGTAATTTGTTTTTCTTCGAATGTTTCAGATGTCTCCAAAGAAGTGGTCGAAAAACACATTTGGCTGGGCGAGAGCTGAAGTTTTAGGAGCTCTGGTCAACGCCGTTTTCCTAGTTGCGCTGTGCTTTAGTATTACCGTTGAGGCCTGCAAGAGGTTCATCGAAGTCGAGGAGATCCACGAGGCCAAGTTTCTCGTTATAGTCGGCGCCCTGGGTCTCCTAGTCAATCTCGTGGGACTATGCTTATTCCACGGTAACTATTAATAATTTTTCACTTACGCCAAGTAACACCGCTATTAAGTAGCTGAAAATCATCGCTAACTCGAAATGCTTAATCTCGTAAATGACTAATGGGTCCACCACAAATAAGCCAAACGGCAAATAGCGTAATGGCAACATTAAACTTGACTCTTTGCGAATCGAACAATGGCCTTTTGTTTGCGCCTGAGGACACACACATGCACACGCCGCAGCGCGCAGGCCTATAACGGACATTAATATCGCTCATTAACAATGTGCATGTACGAATTGCATAGGTAATGCGCCGGGGGCATTAAGTCCTTTCTTGCCCAAGGTGCGCCAATCTTCCGAGCTTCCTGCTCCCGTTCCTATCTCAGACGCACCGACGGCCGCCGATTCCCTACCCTCCACGTCCGGCCTAGGTTAGCCGCATTAATAATAATCAGATAGTGGGTTTTGTTTTTCACGATTTAGGTTCGATTCGGACGAAACATATCTACTTTTCAAAAATAATTTTGCAGTTTCAATGTTACGTAACAAACATTCCATGATAAACATTTCCAGCATAATTCATCTCGTGTGCCGTGAAAAAAAAATAAAAGATTCTAATTTTATCGGACTGGTTTGTTTACAATAAATAGCAATTGCGCATGCATAGTATTTACATTTCGATTTGAAACGTAATAAATAATAGTTAAAACAACAATTTATCGTGTGAGTTTATCACATAAAAACTGAGACGTTTGAATCGGTTTCCTTAATTGCCTTAATCAGGCTTTTTTATTCCAGCTTTGAATGTAGTTCATAAACGTGATTACGTTGATTGTCCGCATATCAAATTTCATATCTATTTTTATTTATTTTATTTATCTTTTTTTTTTAATTTATATACAAAAGAAAGAATTATTTCCCATACGCTAAAAAATGATCAAGTTGTCTTAAAAAATAGTATTATTCTTAGAACTATTCCAGTTAGATAAAAATATTTTATGGTTCTTATAAATAATTTTTTGAATTGCACTTAGGCTGTATTAAATTAGTTGTATGAACTTTATTTTGCCGTTATAATAAGCGCTTTGTCGTCATACGCAAACAAATTCTTTGTTGCAGGAAATACGATAAATTAATTGATATTTTTATATCATTAGGTATAGGGGTATCCATTTTTATCATTGTATTAAAAATTTTTTCTTTTTTACGCTAGAAATTGGGAAGATTTTATAATTAAGATATTTTAGGTTTCAAATAATTAAAATAATGAATTTACATTGCGTTTCTCGACATAATATATTTTTAGCGTTTGGCATTACATCCAGAATAGTCATAAATCAAATGTAGGATTAAAAATTGGTTGGTGAATTAGAAACTGCTATTTTTTCACGGTTACCATAATATCAACAGTATAAGTTACATTACTTATGCGTATTAGCTTTTATAAGTATATCGATTTGCGTAAATTCGTTGATAAAATACTTCTTTTTAACATTTGCGAATGTTAAAGAATTGCAAAAAAATATTTCCAATTCATTACTTGATACTCGGATAGATTTAATGAGCATAAATTTGTCACTTTCGGCAATCATTTGTTTACTATAAAAATGAATAAATCTTTTCATATCGCCTTTTTGTAAATTAATTCAAATAACTTATAAAAACTGCGAAAAGCCGCTTTCGAAACATCTACTATTAATAGCAACGATGAAAATAACTAATATATTGAAATGTACTATTCGTTTAAAAAATATTTTCTAAAAATATTTTGGTATCGTGAACGTCCAAAAATATTTTTCAAATTGATCTAATACTTAAGCAAAACGAATTGCCTCTATCCAGTTAGTATTTCTTTTACATAATAAGAATATTAGTTTCGTAGCCGTATGAACGTGTAAACATATTATGTTTACTTTTTATCAAAATTGTAATTTTTTCTAAGTAGTGGAATTTACAATAAGTTTAAGAATTTTATGCCCATATAAAATGTATCTAATCGTTAAAATTTCGTTTTATTCGCAGATTCAGTATACGAGAGAAATTTTTACGATTCTATTTTATATCTTACTTAGAAATACCTTAAAAAATAATGACATAAATTCATTACATACTAAGAATTTTGTTTCTTTACTTTAGATGGTAACATTAAGAGTTACTTGTATAATAATTATTACTTTCGTTGATTCCACTAATTAGTGGGAACCTCTGCAACGAACCGCTTAGCAAACACGAACAATCATTTGCTTCCATCTTATACCTTTGTTGAAAAGAAAAAACTTATCGTCTCATTGAATCTTCCGACTTCATCAAATTCATTCGTCGCGCGCCACGGTTATAAAAATTTATCGCCACACCGGGAACGTGTACATGCGACACTGACATTAAACGTATGTACCTCGCGTATAAAGTGTATATCTTATCGCGGCTCGCGCGCGTGGAGATAGACACAGACCACAAGAGCTTGCGAAATTCTTACCTCCGCGATTTACGTTGGACTCATTCAAGATGCTGTACACCGCGGATGCTATAGATCTTAATTAAGAAAAAAATAATGGATGTGAGCGGCGTAATGCGATTATTGTTCGCGCTATTGTGTAGTTAGCCTTTCTTGTCGAACAAAATTTGTTGCCTTTTGTAAGGGACTGCTTTGGGAAATTGATGTATTTGTATATTTAATTGTAGAAATATTTTAATTTTACGTATGTGGAATTACAATTTAAAGTTTATGTCATCGATCACATATATGAGCTGTAGTACATGAAGACTATATGCTACGCAAAATTATTCATATAAAAAAAAGTCTCTTATAATTTTCCACCGAAATGCATAGTTTTCCCGAGAAAAAGAAAATTCCGGAACTAATATTCATGAAACGACGAGAAATGCATATTCCACGTAAAATTCATATCTCAGTGCATATACTTGAAACATTACCGCAGTTATATTTTCGAAAAACTGAAGAATATGACGTGCGGAGTTCACTTCCCACCGCACCTATCAAACGGGTTGAACGACTCGAAACATAAGAAGAAAAAAACTTAATAGCGTAATTAAAAATTATACCGTCCAATTCGGAAGCCGCTGATTCACGCTTATTTCCCCCATTATAAATAAATTACACAAACGTTAAGCTTAATTCTAAATCCTCGCGCATAAACACTCCCGAGCCGTTTGCTAATTAACCAACACCCATGAGGCAATTATTGCGTCATTAATCAGTAATTTAAAACGAATCGAGGCACCGTTAACCGTTAATGTCCTCAAATGGTTTCCCATTACTCTATTTAAAAGTTCAAAGAGTACAAAATAGCGTATATCGATTACTACAGGCGACGTGCACCTTACCCCAATGCGTTAAGTATAACCTTCGCACTGTTAATTATTTATTCTGTTCGCAGAACACGGCCACGGCCACACGCACAGCCACTCGCACAGCATCTCGCGCAGTCACAATCGGCTGAGCGCGTTGGTAGGGACCGACGACAACGAGAACGACGAGGCCTACAGGCCGGCATCGCCGCCCATGAAGCGCACCGGTGGCCACGGCCACAGCCACGGCGGCGACGGCAGCCAGATGAACATGCGCGGCGTCTTCCTCCACGTGCTCTCCGACGCCCTCGGCTCCGTCATCGTCATCGTCTCCGCGCTCATCGTCTGGCTCACCAAGTGGGAGTACAGGTGAGTGGGAGGCTACTTTTTCCTCGTAGCTGATTCACCGTGGGTTTCGCTGGTTCTTTCGTGTATGGTAATTAGGGGATACACACGGACGAGGCTGGGGAATTTTGCGCTGCAGGATTGAGCACGGGAGTTTATGGAATCGTGATTCATCTTGGTTTATTTGATTTTGTTGAATTTACAAGAAAGAAGTACCGAGTGAAGTGTAAATTTTGAGCTTTTTTCTTTTAAAGTTTTCGAAAATACAATTTTTAGGCAAGCTCTTGTTTCAGGGAACCTGTAAGTTTTTTTATGAATACACCGGATGATATGTAATATATTAGTCATTAGAGAACCTATTATTACATAATTAAAATATTAAGGTACCAGAGAAATATAGATATAATTTAATGAAAACTCAAAATCAATGCGTTTATATAAGAATGGTTATTATTATGTTGAACATGTATCATACATTAATAGATCGAGAAATATAGTAAACAACGTTATGCTACTTTTAATAAAAACGTGTTCGTTATTTTAAAAGAAGAGTTTCACAGGACCGGTTAAAACATGAGAGCTACTTTAATGCAATTTGGATTTTAAAGGTGACTTATCACGTGAATTTCACGTGAAATATACGTATACTTTTCACCAATAGACACAACAATAAAAAAGTTCTTAGTGCAGGAAACCGTTACTACTATTAAATTCTATGTTTGATTAAATTAATTTATCTATTATCAGGTTGACTATTGAACTGTATTCTAATCTCTAGATTAGGGTAATCGTAGATTAGGCGTAAATTTGATTACAGCTATTTTTATTTGTAAGTTTGAGCGGCCCGTTGAAATGTAGTTGAAGGTCACAGCTTTATTACGACGTCATCGTATAGTAATTCTCGAGCCGTTAAATTAAGTGCTTGAATTTGAAAGGGATTGAAAAACGTTCGCATAAGTTATCTATTGTCATCGCGCAAGATAAAGGGGATACGAATTATCTTTGAAAATTATTTTATATGAAATAATTTTTAGTTTTTCAAATTATTTATACTTTTCATAGGTTCTACATCGATCCTGCACTATCTCTGCTGTTGGTAATCCTGATTTTGAAGTCAGTTTGGCCTCTTCTTCAAGAATCTGCTCTGATTCTTCTACAAACTGTACCAACGCACATTCAGGTGATTATATATTACTTGAAATAGCAAAGGTTTATATTATTATTTTAAGTAACTATAAGTAACACATTTCTTTTCTGCTCTCAGGTCGATGCCATTCAGCAGAGGCTCCTGGAGAACGTCGATGGCGTTCTCGCCGTCCACGAGTTTCACGTGTGGCAGCTGGCCGGCGACAGAATCATTGCCTCAGCGCACATACGCTGCCGCAATCTGTCCGAGTACATGAAGATTGCCGAGCAGGTCAAAGAGTTCTTCCACAATGAGGGCATTCACTCCACTACTATTCAGCCAGAATTTATAGATGTGAGTCAAAATACGGAAATGTGTTCGTGATCCGAATAATAAGAGTATATATCTTGATATTATAATTTATGTGGTTTTATTTCAGTATCAATCCAACAGCGAAATTAAAGAAACTCCTACCGAAGACTGTGTACTTGACTGTCCAAAAACAGATAAGCCTTGCAATCAGGCTACATGCTGTGGTCCTTCCAAACAGGTAACGTGACTTACTTTATAATTTAAAAAAAAATGCATCTAACATTATAAACGCATATTATTCGCCTAACATATTATAATCCTTTGATAACACTTCCTTGATTCCTCTATCCTATAGTATCACGCTAGAAGAGCTGAAAACATACTCCCACCCTTTGCCAACTCCAAATGCTTTGGCCACTGCTTACAATGTGTCAAGTCTGATACTAGTATCGTTGTAGGTAAATTTTGTATTGCCTAATACATACAAAGAAGACATTTCTATGTTTAAAGAATGGGTATTGTAAAATCCACAAAGTTATTTGTTTGTGTTCGGCACCGAATTTTTTGCATAACGATAATCGATAGATATAAAACATTTTACAATTTTTCTAGTATTCTTAAAGTGGGAATTGTTTCTAGGAATATTGGAGTTTTAATTCTTTAGGTTTGGTTACTAAATTCAGTTAAGTAAAATATCTAATGCTTCTTAATACAATAACAGTTTTTCGATTTTAATCGTTTTGTCCAATGTTTTTAATTGTAAATACTTCTGTTAACAAATGGTATGTAGCTTTAAGTTTTTCATTTATAATGATACTTTCTTTTACTACATTACTCAAAAATTTCAATTGCAATCGTAAAAGTGTATTATTTAAAATATAAAATACGTGCAAACATTTTTCATATTAACCAATATTAATTTTTGATCAAGATAGACATAGTTATCACTAGAAGAGAATTTGTGTTAATAAACATGTGCTTATAAGACAAGCTTTTGTGCTTATGATTCAAAAATATCCTTTAAAACAGATAAATTAATATTATCTAAGTAATTTATTTGTACTTTCTTGTAGAATAATATCTTTAGTTTCAAATTACACTCTTTTCTCGCCAAACATCAAAATCAATTTGACAGACAATTTTTTCCCATTCCACCATATCAACATTCCCCCTGTACATGCAACTAATTTTGTATCAATCGATTCGTTTTTACCAGGGTCGCGAAACTCCCTCACCGGGCGAGACGCCGTACATGTGCCGTCAGCGTAGCAGCCTGGCGCGCTCGACGAACTCGATAGGCGCCGGCGGCGGCGGTAACGAGCAGCAGGAGCTAAATGAGATGGAACGTGGCCACCTGCTGTCGCCGCCCTCCTCGCTGCCTTCGGCTGTCCAGCAGCACTCGCATCTCATCTCGCCCACTGTCTAACGCGAGCATGAGCGTATCCCGGGCATACACACACACGTTCGCGCGGGAAAGCAAGGGACATCCAGGTTTCTTTTTTCTTTTCCGAAGCGAAAGAGGCGTTCTGGTGCTGAATATGTGGGGATGACGTAAGTTGTGAATTTTTCGACGTTCTCGAGAGATCGATTTAGGATTTCGAGAGGATGATCGGAAGGCGGTTTTAGTTGATTTTTTTTTGATAGAGAGTTTATTTCTGACATCGTATTGGAGAATTGAGGCATCCTGGAAGGATGTTGATTAAATGGCAGTTTGGCGAAATGATTATGGAATAATTTTGGAAGAATTTTAGAAAGAATAATAAATTTTATTTAAAAGCTAAATTTTTTAGGAAGCAATTAGAATGATTTTAAAATTAGCATAGAAAATTTATAGAATTTTAGTAAGTTGAAATCCTAAAGACATTGATTTGAAATGGCAAAGTTCATTAGTATAAGTTAATAGAAAGTAAATCATAAGTTCAAAGGCATCAGTCATACGCAAATGAAGTATTAAAATAAGTTATCGAATTTATGCTTTAGTTTATTTTAAGATCATTTTATAGTCTAAGAGCTGGCTACATAAAAATGCAATGTATAAAGTACATGACATTAAAGGTTCGATTAGTGCTGTCGAACATTGAGTGACCAGTCTGCCTGCGCGCTTAGGAAGATTAAACCGGGGGCGGTCGGTAAAAAATGACAAAATTTAATTAGAAAAAAATGACAGGAATATCAGGCAGACGATTTCGTGGAAGAGAAAGCGGCAGACGGCAAAAAAGGGGCGTTAACTTTTGCAAAAAAAAATGACGAGGTTCATGTTTAAAAATTATTGGTAATAGTTACTAAACTATTAACGAATCTATATGCTAAATGGCAGACGAAAAACTGGAAGATGCGACAGCACTAATAGAACCTTTCTAGCTATAAATATGTCATGTACCTTATACATTGCATTTTTATGTAGCCAGCTCTCCGTCTATTATATCAGGCTGCCAATGAACGAAAAGTCGTTTGTACTTTTTTCGAAGATTCGCCTTAATGATATTTTCTTAGATTGAAATTTAATTTTGAACGAACATACCATATGAACGATATACCATCGTTTAAAGGGATGTGAGCACCGACGTTATTATTCAAACGAGTGCATCTCATGAAAATACCAATACAATCATCCAAAAAAATTCCGAGTATAGTATTTACATATACGGAGCACTTGACAAACGCGTTTTTTCAAAAAAATGATGAGAATTTATTTAGTTAAATAAAAACCGTAATGTCAGTAAGTATAGGAATCTGCAATTCACCTACTTTTCAAACGAGCATCCTACTAGCTAACGAAGATGTTAATACAATCACTCAACAAAATTTGTGAATATAGTCTTTACGTGTACGGAGTGCTTAACAGCCGTCTTTTTCCAAATAATCTTTTGAATATTGATTTAAAAAATATTGAAATTAAGGTGTCACATCACCTTAATATAAGAAGATAACATTTTACTATATAGAGTAATGCTTCAGAATATTCATATTTTTAAAAATACAAAAACAGCAATATAAAAAGTTTATTAAAATTTAAAATACTGCTTTAAATAAACTCACCAATACAAGCTTTTTATACAAATGATAATCAAATTTTCCACATTTGTAAATAAAATTTTGTATAGAATATATGCAAATAAAAAAAGCGTTTAAAAAGATTAAATAAACTAATTGTACATACTGTAGATTTTTTCGTAATAGTATTACAAAGGTAAACTCGTGCAAATAGTTTCTTACGTTAAAATTAAACATTATACAGAATAAAATTAAGGCGAACCTTGAGTAAGAACTTAAAAATAGAAAGAAAAGTTCTTTTTTATATATGTGTAATACGCGTATAAGAACACGTTTTCTTCCATAAAAAGACTTTTGTTGTTCACGTTGTAAATGACAAAGATTAAAATCGATGTTTATACTGAAACAATTTAGCTAGTGTCCAGGTAGTGAACAAAAAATAATGCTCATTTTTATTCGATACTATTTTTAAATCTATATGACAAGAAGTCCAGCTTTTAGCAATCACTTATAACTCTTATTTAAGACTTACGCTATTTCTAGCACCACAAGAAACATGAGTGCAACATACCAATGCATATAACTTTTTTCACTTTGACGAAAGTGTTCAAAGAAGTATCGAATAAAAATGTCTGATAAAAAATCGTTACAGATCAATGATTAACGAAGCACCTTCAGGCGTAAAAAGCGTCAAAACACTTTGATAGCAATAAGCGAAGAAATAAACGAAGGAAGAGAAAGAAAGAATAGGAAACGAAAAAAGAAACTCCGGCAATGATCTCTTTTCCCCTAGTGAGAACGCCTACCTCCATAGCCGAATAAAAAAGAAATGAAAAAAACAAGAAACACGAAAAAGACAGAGAGAATGTGCGCGTGTCTGACGAAATTCGTCCTGGGCTCTTGAACGCCGCGACAAAGGCTTATCTTGCTTGTGCTCGCGCGCGTGTGATAAGATTGCTACCGGACGAAAGCGAGTCGACGACAACATGTAATTGGGCGAGAGCGCGAGATGTAGGGTATTGAGGAGCGATGTGACGATAGTCAACGACACGCATATTTGTATATGCGAGAGAATGATATATATATAAATGTAGATTTATCGTCTCGCCTTGTTGGGCCTCAAGAAAGAAAGAGATAGAGAAAGAGAGTGAGTGAGAGTGAGAGAGAGAGAGAAAGAGAGAGAGAGAGTGAGAGAGAGAAGGAAGGGGGCGAGACTAAGCGTTTTCTTTTGAGCTGATGATCGGGGATTTCGCGAACTGTGAGTTGTGAGAAAGCAAAGGGATGCGCGGCTATCGGCCTTGCAATTTCTTTCGAGACCAAGACTGGGATTTCAAAATTGACTTGTATTCGTGGCAATCAGTATACCGGTGAATGTATTGTTATATACTTGTTTATTTATTATTTTCTAACTATTATACTTTTGAAGCATTTTACATGCGTTTGGAAAAATAAATGTCAATTATTACCGTTCTAAATGAAATTATCGATTACAGTTCAAAGTATAAGTATTTATAAAAGATATTTTCTATTAGTATTACGCATACTAGAAATTTGATAAAAAGGAATAAAATAATTTCGAGTAACCGTCGTTCCCTTTGCTTTTGTCCAATATGGCTGCAGATCGTAAATCAATTTTTCTTGTACACAGCTATACATGCGCGTAATTATTAGCGTTTTTATCGAGCATTAATGCCAAAGGCATATTGTCATACCCGAGCGGAAAAAGCTCTTGCTGTAATTCTGAAACGCTGAGCGAGTGCGACGGTGCGACGATTGGTGATTTATTGTGATGGGATTCTGGTGATTTTTTTAAAAATATTTTAAAAACTCGAATTTATAAAAAAATATTTGTAAAACCTTTTAATATTTGTGGATTTTGATTGTACATCTAGATTAATTAAAATATTTCTATATATATTACAACAACATAGGTATATTGGAAATTATGATCCTAAAATATGAAAAAAAATTACCAGAGTTGTCCTTGTAAGGAAAGAAAGTACATTGTATTACTGATTTGTCATATTGTGCAACATAGAAAGAGAGAGTATTTCGCTTGGCTGTAAATAAAAGAGTGATTTCTTTTTTCCTAGGAGGGAAAAGGATTCAGCGGTAGAAAAACTATAATGGCGCCCATTTTGATCATTGTTAAATGAGGCCGCACACGTGTAATAACTTTTTATTCGGAGATGAGCTAATTCTTGTGAGTTACGGGAAAAGTACGCGAAAACCATTGTTTTTGATAATCTAAATATTTGCATTTTTATAAAAGAATTTTTTTAGTGAAATTAATAATTATTATCGATTTGTTACTTCAAGACCTTACATTACTTTTATCTAAGAGCAATTCTTCCTAAGATCAAAAAAGAAAATGTATTGTTTAGAAGTAAAGTTTTATTTTACCACATTAGTCTTATATCAGATAGAGTAAAGTATTTGTGTATTCTAGCTGTGAGCTTCGGTATACTCTTTCTTTCAAATATTTTCGTTTTATTTACACCGTACTTAGGTTATATAAGAGCGACCAAAATGTGTTTAGAATACGAAACATTAAGCTTTAGTGTTAATTTCATGTAAATACATAAACATTTTCATTTATGTATGTTATATATAAAATTATCAGCTTCAAAATTAATAATCTCGAGTAAAGTACTTATGTTACTCGCTGAAAGAACAAAGTCTAAGTACGTTGCATCGATATCGAATCTTTTACATATTCGCACACTCACATATATCACGCAAAATTAAAATTAAAAAAATATAAAAAAAAAAAACAAAAATAAAACATAAAAATATAAAAAAATAAAGATAATCACACTCTTCGTAAATTTCGACATTATATTTCTTTTCCAAAGAATTTTTATTTTCAAAATCTTTCGAATGACTTAAACAGGCGGAACTTTCTATCGCATTCAAAACCATCAAAAGCAGCCCATCACCGAAGCTCTCAAACATTTGTTCCGCGTCGATCCAAACACTTTAGTGGCACAATCCCGAGAAGCGAAGAAAGAAAGAATATCGCGTCCTTGCAGTAGTTGAAACTGATGACTTTTTGTGCGCGTGCGTGCGCGCATATGCCGGCACCTTTTGTGATCGCGTTTTTTTAATAGGCACCTTTGAAGTGTTCTTACTTCTACGAAGTACAGACGCATTGTAAATTAATTATGCGCTTTATGGCGAGAGAAAGGGTGTGAGAGACGACGAAGACGACGACGACGAAATCATTTCGAGAAATATACTGTATTTATTGGTCGTTGATGTGTAAGTTATTCGGAGGTTGGATTTTTAGCGTTATCAAAGTCCAGGTGAAGTTTCATCCTTAGGTCACGTGTAATTATTACTATTATTATTATTATTATTATTATTATTAATATGTTTTAGTTTTATTGCAGTTTAAGCGTTTATATTATACATTGTACATTTTTACTGATGCGAATTGCACTTAGACTTTACAAACAGAAGAAAGGAAAGTACGGACGTCCTCTTTACATTGTTGTTGATCAAACGAATTTAAAATGAAATTTTAAATTCTTCTATAGTTATGTTGCTCTCTAAGAATCACCCGAAAAATACTGTACCACCGTTTACTTTCCAAAAATCAGTTATAAAATATCCTTTAATTTTTAAATTTGTGTTAACGACAATGATAGATTTTCAAAGCGATAAGTGCGTTGTCTGCATTTTTGTTCGGAGCCTTCGGATACTAGGAAAATAAATCAAGTGAATCATGTGCAAGAAAAAAGGCTCGCAAAGTTCCGTGACATCGCACAATGACACATGTTTATTAAGAGGTTCGAATGAAATTAATGTCTATTTGTCTTTTTAAGAATGCAAATTAAGAAGGTGTATGTAGTATATTGAACGAAATACATTTTGTCCTTTTTACACGAAAGACTCTAAAAGTATATTACAATGATAGTTCATTTTTTTTAATTTTGTGTTTTCAAAGAGATTTAAATCTACGTTAATAAATGCATTACATTAATGTTTTATTGCAAAGTTTCGTCGACAGAAATTTCAATTATACAAATTATTTTAACACTGATATGGCTAGGTACACTTTCTTGTCAAAATTTGAATTCGTGAAGAAAGACAAGTAAACGTTACAGTAGTGAATTTTTTCTACTCTCACGAGAGCTTCTTATATAGTATATTATATAAATATATATATATAAATACACGCGAATATCGGTGATCATCACTAATTAAATGATGTTTAATCGACAATCAGTATTCGCGTACTTTTTTACACAATAAATACAGAGTAAAACTTAGATAATTAATAATAGCGAACTTAAGTTGAAAAACATTGCTTTAAGCTCGAGGAGAGAAAAATGATACGTAAGAAGTAAAAAATAACGTATGAAAATAAATGTTTCATCGTTCGACAGAAACAAACAGCTCGGTATTTCCTTTTTCTCACGCTCGCATATTACTCTCCTCGCAGTTTTGACAAACGAACGCAAAACTACCTAGTTGATAAGCCGTTATTTGCGTTTTTCCCTTGGAATACATTGATTTTGAAATACTACGAAGTGTAAGTGTATATATACAAACAAAACAAAAAGAAATATTTATAATCTAATGTTGAATGAGAGGAGAGAAGATTTGATGAAAAATTGGAAAATACAAATTTTATCCAGACTGTATATGTGCCTCGGTGTTCTTTCTTTAATTTACTTCCCCTGCACGCAGCCACGGAAGCTTATTTCTAATAATCACACGGAGATAAAACTGTGCTCGAGACGTCAAACAGATACACAACAATTTCTCATTAGCCACCTGTCTCTAGCTATCGAATTGAATGAAAATACCGATTCGAACAACCCCTCATTGCACCATTCCATGGACAATAGATATTCACATTCACACTTAAAGACGCCACAAAAGACAGCAGTAAAATTCGACTTGCAAATCCTTCTTCATCGCGAATAGCGTCTTTCTATGAGATTCAAGGAGAGAGACGTTCGCTTTTACGCTGTGGCGATGACGTTGTTGATCCAGGTCAGGAAATTGTAGACGTTCGTGTAAACGCCGGGAACGCCAGGATTGGCGCAGCCGATGCCCCAGGCGACGATGCCCACGACTTCCCACTGGCCGCTGGAGCGCTTACAAACGAGGGGCGAGCCGCCGTCGCCCTGAAAAAGTCATTCGGATTTTTTAATTGAAAGTATGGTTTTTGTTACCTATATCTTATTGAGTTATCATTTATTAAAACGTAGTTTTGAAATACTATATTTTACATAATAATTAATACATCCATTATTTGATAGATCAATTTTAAAATACTTACAGTGCAGGCGTCTTTTCCTTGTTCACCACCAGCGCACATGAAGCTGTTTCTATTGAAAACGTAGGTTGCACCCAATCTCGTCTGTCGCAGCCTGTTTTCGCAGTCGGTGTTGTCAAGAATAGGCACGTCAACTTCCCTCATGGTGCTCTGATAAGCTCCAGTGGGGCCGAAGAGATTCTTACCCCATCCCGATACGTAGCATCTTTTTGAAATTAGATAAAAGAAATTTTTACTTAATTATCAACTAATAATAGTTTGATAATTTTTCTTATAATTAAAGTATCTTCACAATTGCAGTATTTTAAAAATTTCGAAAATAACTTTTCCGTTCTTAAAGATAGTTATTTGAGAAGATATTTCTAATCTATACTCCCTCCAGAAAAATCCACTCACCTGGAACCAGTGACGGGCGCCGCGGTAGGTTTGCAGGCTGTATTGATATTCGGGTACGAGGCTACGTTGACGACGCCGTTGAGTCGAATGACCGCGACGTCGTTCTCCAGGTTGTTGGCGTTGTAGCTCGGATGGACGGTGATGCGGGCGACGCTGGACGTTATGGCCGGGTACGGCTCCGACAAGCTCTGGCCGTTCCACTCGCCCAGGCGTACCAGCATTGCCGTTGGGTTCGCTCTGGAATATCGGGCTTAATTGTTATTACCTTTCTTTTATATTCTTCTGGGTTTAAAGATGCTAAAGGAATGATATTTAATGGTTATTCTATTTTCAACGATATTTTTGTAATACTGTTTGTTTCAAGTTTTTCCAAAGTTACTTTTATAGTCTGTATTTTATAAGCAAAACAAAAGTTAAAGATGACAGTATTTAATCATTAAATACGATTTTAGTCGCAGAACTATAATTACCCTATTTATTCATTAGAGCATTTACCCTATATAATAATATAATGGTATATACATTTTTGAAAAGTTTCAACTTCGACTATCAATGTTTACCTAAAATTATTCATTTATATTTTTTGACAAGTAAAAGCTGAATTATTAGAGACCAAAGTTCCATTGTAACTGTCACAACTCACTTCCACTTTATGGCATCATAACATGTAGCATATGGTGTATGGCACACAATGATTTTCCTATATGCTCTAATAACTTCAAATACTTTTAAATAAAATGTACAATCTTCTGAAATGACAACGCGTTTCTATATACACATAAATATATTTATATACCGTCTCATACATGTACAATGTTAAACAACATCACTTGATGACTAACAATGACAAGATGAATTTTTCTCTCCTTTTTTTTTGCAGAAAAATACCATGTATACTTCGACTTGTTTACAGGATGTAATTACTTTAATCGTGCAAATTGTGTAACGTCACATGTAGGTTTAGGGCCTTCTTTACTTAATGGGCAATCGCTCCTGGTAAATACATTTCGCGTCGAAAGTTAACGAGCCGTAAAGGAGAGCAAGGATTTAGCTTTATCTTGTCCATCTTGTCCCCAGTTGTAAGCATCTTTACATATATATTTATTTTAATACGCGACAATGCAATTTGAAATTAATCAAGTCAATGACATCGAGATGCGCACGATAAGGCTTTTATACAAAATGGAATGAAAATGTATATTTATAGCAAACTGTGCGTGTGAAATAACGGAACGGCGTTTTATCCTTGACAAGTGCCGCGATTAATAATCGAAATGACAGCCCCACCATCGCGATAAACTAAACGCATCCTTAAATAATTAACCATCACAGTATCTGACTTGAAAAATCAATGCAACGCGCGCGAATGAATAATCGCGTACCATCTCCTAATTCAAACCTACGCTGTACTTGCCGCACTTGTGATGTGTAAGATAAAAAAATGTCTCTATACTTAATACTCGGAAAAGCCGCGCGCGACGATATCTCGCCCCGCGATTTTTTGCGGGCAATTGTAAACACTCGACGATTAACGGAAACTGCCGATCGCGATAAATATAAAGCGAACGCGCGTGGGAAATACCTGATTGCATTGCGCTATGCGGTGCGTGTGCATGTGTATCTGCTGCGGCGGAAACTGCATTTCTGTGTGTGTGCAATTATTTCGATTTACAGTTTGTTTATTATTTTTAGCTTTTGATATGTTTTTACAATAACGCGAGTTTCTATAGTTTTTGATACGGAGAGTAGTATATTTGCTTTTTTGAATCCAAGGAATTATCATACATTACGTTGTCATACCTTGATTTAAAAAAAAAAGAAAGAACTTGTATTATTTGAGTAAAATGTAAATTGATTGATTAACCGATCATTCCTGAAATTTTTAAATTACATGTTATAGACATTCCCAAATAATACACTCGACTCTTTAAAAACACTATATATATAATATTAAAAAAGAAAATTATCAAAACCCTTTCGACCGACAACAACTTCCTCTTTCCCTCGTAAAATTATTGAACCAGTCAGAGACGCGCTTTCCCATCGTGTCACGGTACCATTCATCTCGCTGAATGCGAGGCGCCGGTGCGTGAACCCGAAGCGATGATTTACTGGAGCGAAGATATCACGCGCGCCATTCTTTATCGGTTAGTTCAAAACTGTTACGGCGCCCCGACTAGTTGGCGCAATTGCATAAGGCGGTTAATGAAATCGCGGGTGCAACGGATTGTCGCAGGAAAGTGACCTAGACAGACGGAAATTTGACCGAATTTGGATGATAATATTTTAGTTGAGTAATTAGCTAATGAATGTGTTTTACATTTAAGGTAATTTTATTCAAGTTATTGTTTTAGGTACACGTGCCTGGCGACTAACGATTTATTTTACGTTCAGAATTTTAATGTGCGGACGTGACAAAAAGTAACTTGCAAGACAAAAGATTCTTTGAAAAATAAATAATGATTTGTGCTGAAATGCTTAGAAAAGTGTTACCGAAATAAGTACTCACACGTAAGCGGCAACTTTGTGGGCAGCTGTCAACACGTGGCTAGAATCAAGCAGCACGCCGGACCCTAGGAAGGCCTCCTGGGTGGTGAGCAAAGCCGCCTGCCAGGGGTAGGCGCCGAACGGCGCCTGTCCGGAAGTCGTCGTCCCCGTCGACGGGATCTTGCGGATGCCGCAGGTGCCGTCAACCTGGCTGCCGCTTTTGCTCGTGCAGCAGAGCGCGTAGCCGGCGGGGCAGCCTGATGTTGTCGGTCCCTGCGGGAATTCATATACAATTGAATGGTCGGTATAGTGGAACTTTTCGTCGTCTTGTCGTAAAACATTCGATTTTTTTTCAAGAGAGATGAATGTAAAAATTAAATGTTGAGGTGAAATTATGCCATTTAAAGTTATTCAATAATTTGTAATATTTTGAAGAGGAGTGTAATTAGGAAACTGAATTTGAACTTAAGTAGAATAGATATTTCTATAATTGGAGCATTAGTTTCTTTTAACTGACACAACTTTTCTATGCGCAGTATGTCTAGAATATAATAAACATTTTTATAAAACTATACAGAAACTTCAGTGGAGATTACTATAATAAAATGTTCTCCAAATAATGCATATCTAAATGAATTAAGAGTATAATATTTTTGTGTGACAATAATTTCCGCAATATAATTTAGCGTTTGATTATTTACATTTTTTTATTTAAAATTATACTGACAGTAAATAATTTGATGGTATAGTATGCTGCATTGTTTATTGAATGTTAATTTAATGTAATTTTGGTAAATATCATCTGCTTCTATCGATACTCTAATTCAAAATTTATCAATAGCGAAGTCAGACTAAATTAGAGTAGAAGTAGTGGAAGAATATTGAATAATTATGGTTACTCACATTATTGACAATGCGAATGTCGATACTACTGGTACTGGTCGTGGGACATGTTCCCGCAACAACACACACGCAAGTCTGATCGACGACAATCAGAGGCGCTAAAAGAAATAATAAAATTAGTAAAATAATGTTTATTTTGTTACGTTGAAAATTATTGTTTGTGTATATGCACAGGTATATTTTTGTAGAAGATGTGAATGATTTTATGAAGAATCGTGAAAATTTAAGCAAACTCGTTTCCCACTCCTAAGACATTCGCAGTCAAATGTAACATTCGAAAATCACCATTTTATTGTACATTGCATTACTGTATAAATTAATTCCGGTGCAAATATAAATCTAGACCGCGTAAGAAAAGTAGTACGAGCAATAAAGTAAATGTGACTGAATTCAGAAAATGTACATGCATGCGCTTAGCTTTATGTCATCTTATGTACTACATGCGAGATTTGAGTATTGCATTCGTCAAGCTTTTACGAGTTTACTAAGTAGTTCGCTATAATGCTGCGGTGATGGATGACTGGGATGAGCGATCGATTGTGTAGATGATGTATGCGACATTGCCACTGCCGTACGCACTTACAGATTATTTCCACTAAATCCCCTGAAAAAAAGTCAAAGTTCATTGCTGTCTGTTATCTATTAAATGAGATGGTTCGATCGTGATTTACGTATACCGGTCTATACTCTGTTTTGTGGATTCTCTTGTACATATCTGGGTTTATCATTTTTGAAACATCAATTTATGAAATAATTTTATCAACTTAATTATGAGATAATTTTGAATTAATTTTGAAATATCAGTAAAAAAGAATTATGCAATGATTATAAACGCCTAAGTATACTAAATTAAATAAATTTGATTAATATCATTTATTTTTTATAATTCAATTAATTAACAGTATGTTTTCCAAATTGCTCACTAAATTGTAAAGTATATAATTAGCTAAATTATAATACCTTATACTTACATTCATAAAGTATACTGAAATTATAGTGTTTAGCTGAATATAATTACACTTCTTGAGTTGTTGATAATGAGGAGAATGGAATGAATCATTAAATGTGGTTGATGTGGGAAAGATTGAATTATGCAAGAAATTCATTTCTCTATTTACCATGAACCACTTCAAATTTGTTTTTACCCTTATTGCGACGAGCGCAAAAATAAAATACTTCAATGTTGGACTCTAACAACACTTACTATTACAACCACTATGAATTATTATTTTCTAAACTAATGATGCTTATTATTAGATTATTACAACACAAATGACATTTTTACAACTAAACGTTCTAATACAGAGAATCAACAACGCTACTCTAACGTCTACTACTACACACACGTGAACATCCGAAATTCCAGTACATACTTGGATTGACCGACACTGTGGGGGTGATGTATGTCGGGACCGTATTACTACTGAAGATGATTCCGTTCTCGTTCTGTCCTAGCGCCACGCCGCTCCACGCGCAAATCAGCGTCGCCACGAAAATCCTCATCTCGCACGTCTGCAACTACAACTACTAGTACTACTGATAAGTATATGCGCCTGTTAGCAGTGCGGGCGAGCGCGACTATGGCATGGCGCAGCGGCGCTTCAGGCCTTTTATAGGCGACACAAAAGGTGCAGCGCCGCGCGACGCATAAAGCGACAAAAAATTCATAAACCGGGGGAAGGTCGCGCGCCTGCGTGAATATATTTACGCGGAGCTTGGTTTACGGGTTTGTAGTTTACGGATAATGAAGGTATGCATAGGCGTGTTTGTCGGAGGTGTAGGAAAATCATTAGGGAAGAGGCGAGGGAAATTTGTCAGTGGGAGTGACGGGTCAATGATGAGAGGGAGTCGCGGTGGCTTGTTTAGTTGGAGAATGTTTTTCTTACTGATAAGCATTTTTTTTGCAGATAAGGTGTGTTGGGTTATTTTTAAGGTGTCGAAGGTGATGTTTTTCTTTTTTAATGGAAGTATAAGATATGAATCAGCTTAACTGATGAGTTTTTGATAAGAAGGAAGTTTTTCTTTTCTTTAATTTACACAATTGATTGTAAAATCTTTATTTTGATTTTTCTATAAAATTGATGAAGCTGCGTAATAGTTCATTGTTCTTAAATTATGATAAGAAAGCATTGTTACTGTATAACTATGAAAGGTGTAAGCAAAAATTTAATTGATTTCATTTAATACTATAAGTATTAATATTATTATACATGACAGCAAGTAAAATTCAGGAACTTTAGGCAAATTTAGAGACTTCAATTTGTCCTAACGCTCACGGCCAGAAACAAGAAAGTTTTGATAATCATTTCATTAATTAAAAATATGACGTCGGTGACATATTTTTAACAAATGTTTTGTGAGCGATACAGATGTTTTCGGAAAACCGCCGAAGTGACGTCAGTGTTGAAAATTGGTTGTTGACTAATCTGTAGCTTTGAATAGCGACAAATCGCGTTGTGAATAATAATCTCAGCTAAAATTACACTCGTTACATGAAATATTTTATTTTCACGAATTTTTACAAAGTAAGCAACGTTGATACGAGTTAATGAAAACGTTTTCTTTTCTTGAAAATAATATTTCGATCAATATAGAAATTGTATTAGAGTCTATTCGTATTCGAATAGTTTTAATTTAATACAAATGAATAATAATTGAAATTATATATTAGTAATTGATACTCATTAGTTTGGCAAATGATGGTTTTAGGTGATAAAAATCATTTATAAAATTACAGGACTTCTATGTGTTTTTCTCCAACAATATGGCGGTTCGCATGACAATTCAACATTAAAGTCTGCGATTAAATCAATTGCCATCCTAGCTCAGTTCTCAGAATTCTTTAAAACTTCAAAGAAATCTATTATTTTTACAGGATAAGTTTAAAAATTGCAACATGGTAACGTATTTTTTAGCGTATTTCAAGTGTTATTACACGTATTCACGTCCTTTTAGATACTTTAGAGTTCTGTTCCCAAGTAATGCTAATATTATTTCCGGCTGGATGCTCTGTACTTATTCTATTAGGTCATTATGTCTCTTTTACGTTGCTCATAACGAAAATCGCGTTGGTAGGAGTGGGGTCTGACTATGTTTAGCATTTACCTACTGATGTTTTCAGTTCATACGTGTTAGGACAAAATTTTGTTTTTTTTTTATGGAACAGTTCAAGTTCAGAATCCTGGTGAAAATATTTTTATGAAAAAAGTAACGAAGTGTTCCAAATCATAGATACAAAATCCTATTTTTCCATATAAGATCATACTATAACGTAATTACTATGATTAATAATAAATTCATTATCACTCTTAGAATCTATTATTCATAACTTTTTCATGAAATTACTATGAATATTGATTAATTTTTCGTGTTTATGATTATTGAAAAAAAATTGCTGATTTGGAACACTTACTTTTTTCATAAAAATATTTTCGCCAGGGTTATTATTCAAATTATATGGCTAAATAATTGTTAATTAAACCGTAATTGTAGTTTAAACTCAAATTGTATACCTTTTACTAAAATACATTCATATTATAATTATATATACTTTTTTTTTACAACTGAACCTTATAATGACTATTTTTATACACATTTATTTCTTTATCAGTATTTGCTAAATTACTTTTAATGTGCGATGAAATTTTCGGATACAAACGACAATAAATTGACAATTGCAACCTAGCTAGGAGAAAGAGGGTCAGGTTAATCAAGAAGAGACTTTTTCAAGTTTCTTTTCAAAATAAAGTTAAAAATGCCCAGAACTAAATTGGTTTTTAGCGCTAAATCGCAAATCCATAGTCCAAAGACCTGACCCTCTCCTATATATATCGGTATGTAAATACACGCGAATATCGGTGATTATTACTAATTAAATGATGTTTAATCGGCAATCAGTATTCGCGTACTTTTTTACACAATAAATACAGAGTAAAAATTAGATAATTACAATAATAATAGCGAACTTAAGTTGAAAAATATTGCTTTAAGCTCGAAGAGAGACAAACGATACGTGAGAATTAGTAAAAAAAAATGTTTGAGAGTAGACGTTTCATCGTTTGACAGAAATGAACAGCTCGTTATTTCCTTTTTCTTACGCTCGCGTGTTTCTCTCCTCGCGGTTTTCACGAACGAACGCAAAACTACATCATTCTTTGCGTTTTCTCTTGGAATACATTGATTTTGAAATACTACGAAGCGTAAGTGTGTAATATATACAAACAAAGAAAAGAAATGTTTATAATCTAATGTTGAATGAGAGGCGAGAAGATTGGAAAATACAAAGTTAACTTACTTCCCTTGCGCGTAGCCACGGAAGCTTATTTCTAATAATCACACGGAGGTAAAACTATTTCCTTTACGTAAAACCTATGCTCGAGACGTCAAACAGACACACAACAATGTCTCATTAGCTATCTGTCTCTATAGCTATGGAATTAAATGAAAATAGCCACTCGAGAAACGCCTCATTACACCGTTCCATGCGCAATAGCAATTCCCGTTCTCGTTTAAAAGAACCATAAAAGGCAGCAGTAAAATCTAACTTTTAATCCCTTCTTCATCGCGAACAGCGTCTTTCTTTCTGTGAGGTTCGAGGAGAGAGACGTTCGCTTTTACGCTGTGGCGATGGCGGTGTTGATCCAGCTCAGGAAGTTGTAGACGTTGGTGTAGACGCCGGGAACGCCAGGATTGGCGCAGCCGATGCCCCAGGCGACGATGCCCACGACTTCCCACTGGCCGCTCGCGCGTCTACAGACGAGGGGCGAGCCGCCGTCTCCCTGAAAAAGTCATTCGATTTTTTAGTTGAAAGTACATAGAGAAAAGAAAATCTTTACATTAAAAGTATGGTTTTCTAACTAACAAATCCTGATATTTCTTAAATAGTTAACAATATTTCTTAATAATTAAGTATTATTCATTAACAGTTAAGAAATTCAAATTTCAAAGACATAGTAGTTCTTAACTATTAAGAAATATTATTTAGCTGTTAACGAACACTCGTTTGTCCGTATCCAAACGTCAGTTCGTTTACAGTTAATGACGTTCCTTTAATGTTAAGATTTTCTTCTCTCTGTGTATGGTTTTTGTTACCTATATCTTATTGACTTATCATGTATTAAAACGTAGTTTTGAAATACTATACTTTAGATAATAATACATTCATTATTGGAAAGATCAATTTTAAAGATGTTCTTAAAGGTACTTACAGTGCAGGCGTCTTTTCCTTGTTCGCCACCAGCGCACATGAAGCTGTTCCTATTCAAGACGTAGGCTGCACCCAATCTCGTCTGTCGCAGCCTGTTTTCGCAGTCGGTGTTGTCAAGAATAGGCACGTCAACTTCCCTCATGATGCTCTGATAAGCTCCGGTGGGGCCGAAAAGGTTCTTACCCCATCCCGACACGTAACACCTTGTTGAAATTAGATAAAAGAGGTTTTAACTTAATTATTATTTCATTATTTTTATTAATGCTACATGATTTTTTTCCTGTAATTAATAATTGAATGAATTTTAAAATTTCGAAAATTACTTTACCGCTCTTGAAGACGGAGTTGATTTAAAAAGGTTTTTACAATCAGAACTATTTTTTTTTTCAATAAAATGTTTAAATCAATAAAACAAAAATTATACAATAAAAATTGTTAGCACTTAATTATTAACTTCTATCTTTTCCCGTTTATATATAGATATCTTGCCAAGTTTCTATACTTCCTCTCCCACACTGTCCGCAACTCTCAGTAAAATCTCACTCACCTGGAACCAGCGACGGGCGGCGTGGCCGGCCTGCAGGCTGTATTGATATTCGGGTACGAGGCTACGTTGACGACGCCGTTGAGTCGAATGACCGCGACGTCGTTCTCCAGGTTGTTGGGGTTGAAGTTCGGGTGGACGGTGATGCGGGCGACGTTGGACGTTATGGCTGGATACGGCTCCGTCGTGCTCTGGCCGTTCCACTCGCCCAGGCGTACCAGCATTGCCGCTGGGTTCGCTCTAAAATTTCCGGATTAACTTAGTCATTACCTTACTTTTATATTTTTCTCAGTTAAAACGTCGGATGGAGCGATATTTATTGACGATATTTTTGATGATTGGACTGTTAACTTTTATAGTGTGAAATTTTATTCTAATAATATTGTACAGATTGCTAAACAAATGTCAATAAAAACAGTAATTTTATTTAATCTGTGAAATAATATAAGCTTTCTTTTTGATTACTGTTATTTATTAAGAAAAGCCTATTGAGTTATTAGAGCATTTACCCCTGTACAATGGCACAAATTATTGACAATTTTCAAATGCAACTACTGCTGTTCATCTAAAATTATTTATTAATTTTCTTTGACGAGTATAAAAGCTGAATTATTAGAGGTCAAAGTTCCATTGTAACACTTCTGTCATAACTTACTTCCGCGTTATTACACCATAACGTCGTGTCACTATGTGTAGCACACAATGATTTTCCTATATGCTCTAATAACTTCAAATACTTTTAAATAAAATGTACAATCTTCTGAAATGAAAACGCGTTTCTACATGCATATACACAATTATTTACCGTCTCGTGCACAGTATACATGTTATACATTGTTCAACAATATCTAATTTCCCTCTCTCTTTTATTCAGAAAGATACCATCTACCGCGACTTGTTTACAGGATGTAATTATTTTAATCTTACAAATTGTATAACGATAGACGAGGGTTAAGGGCCTTCTTTACTTAATGGGCAATCGCTTCTGGTAAATATACATTTCGCGTCAAAAGTTAACGAGCCGTAAAGCAGAGGAATGATTAAGCTTTATATTGTTCATAGTGTCCCCAGTTGTAAGCATCTTTGCATAGTTATTTTAATACGACATGCAAGTTGAAGAGAATCAAGTCAATGACATCGAGATGCGCACGATAAGGCTTTATTAAAAAGAAATATTTATACAAAGGTAAATAAAATATATTAATAATAGAAATGGCAGCCCCGTCGTCACGATAAATTAAACGCGCTCATTTAATTAACCATCGCGATATCTAACTTTAGAAATCAAAGCATCGCGCGAATAATATACAGTAATAATAATATTCCGTACTTGTGTGTGATAAGAAATGTAAATAGCGTATTTTTTAAGGAAAAATGTATGCTACAAAGGATTAATGGGGTGATTTTAATAACAAAATTTGGAATTGTGAAAAAACGGACACTAACAGTAAAAGACTTAATGAAACTTGGATATCACAACTAATATTCTCCTCTACAAACATTTCAAGTAGAATCAGTACAAAAGTAAGCGACGATACCTTGGACACTGATCTTCTTCCGATATTCATCAACGTTTACAATAAAAAAAGAAGAAAAAAAAATGTAAACTTTAAGAAACATACAAATCCAGTCCCTAGGAGAACTCAGAAAGCGATAAAATAAAAAGGTGCTTTAATAAAATAAATAAAAAAAAAACCTTATCTTATGTTATACTCACACGTAAGCGGCAACTTTGTGCGCAGCTGTCAACACGTGGGTAGCATCAAGCAGCACGCCGGACCCTAGGAAGGCCTCCTGGGTGGTGAGCAGAGCCGTCTGCCAGGGGTAAGCGCCGAACGGCGCCTGACCGACGACCGACGACGGTGTCGAGGGGATCTTTCGGACGCCGCAGGTGCCGTCCACCTGGTTACCGCTCTGGTTCGAGCAGCAGAGCACGTAGCCCGCGGGGCAGCCTGACGGTGTTGGTCCCTGCGGGAATTTGTCAAATGTGAGGGTTGCAGTTTTGATTTTAATTGGGATTTAGTCGGCTTATCTCCAAGATTTTAAGTATTTGTGAGAAATGAAAGAGAAAAATTAGGTATTTGGTGATTTAATTGTGATATTCTGAAGAAGTAGTTATATATTTAGAGCATAAGTTTCTCTTAACTCGCACAATTCAAAGTCAATTTTGCTATGAAGATCTTTATAAAACTGCAAAAAATTCAGTAAAGATTATAACAACATGACGCTTGGTTTTTTCAAATAATGCATATATTCAAATGAAGGATCTATAATACATTTGTATATATCTTTTAGCATTTGATTTATTGAAATACTACATCCAATTTCTACATTAATGACTTGCTTCTAATATTCATGGTCGCATTAAAAATTAATCAATAGCGGAGTTCGACTAAATAAAGGTAGAACTATTTCAAGATGGAAATAATGATATTGTTACTTACATTATTCACAATGCGGATGTCGATATTGGTATTACTTGGGGTACATGTCCCCGGAAGAGCACATACGCAATTCTGATTGACGATCTGAGGCGCTAAAAATAATAATAAAATATGGATATACAATTTTATCAGGATAATAATTATAAATGAAGAATAATAGATATTTCGTTACTTTGAAAATTATTGTTTGTATATATATGAATACAGGTGTTTTTGCGAATGTGAGAAAGTATATGTGAATGATTTTATGAAGAATCGTGAAAAGGGAAGCAAACTCGGTTTCTCTTTTTGAAGCAACGTAACTAATAGAGACATTTAGTATAGTCAACAGTATCAATGTAAATCACCATTTCATTGTACATTGCATTACTGCATAAATTATTTTGGCAGTACTACAGAAAGATTAAATTTCGGTGCAGCTGTGGATCTAGGAAAATTTGCGCAAGGAGAGCAGTACAAAGGAAAAGTAAGGGTCATTGGGTTCAAAGGGATCTAATCTAAATGCATGCGCTTAGCTTTATGGCATCGTATGTACTAAGTGCGAGCCGTGAGTGTTGCATTCGTCAAGCATTTACGAGTTAACTAGGTCGCTATAATGCTGCGGTGATGGATGACTTGGGATGAGCGATCGATTGTGTAGATGTATGCGGGGGCCGATATCAACGACATCGCACTTACAGATTATTTCCACTAAATCCCCTGAAAAAAAAGTCAAAGTTCATTGCTGACTGTTAACGATTAACAGTCCTGATTTAATATTATATTACCGGTTTATATTTTATTTTGGGAATTCTCTAGTACTTGGTTTATCAAGTTATGAAGAATTCTCAAAGCCTAACTGCTTTGATAAAGCTTTAAAAACTTATGAGATAACTTTGAGTTGATTTTGAAATGTCATGGAATTAGTAATCAAAAATGGCAATAATTAAGAACATATACTAAATTATATTAATTTGAATAATATAATTTATTTTATATAAATAAAAATAAATTGCTCATTAATTGTATAATAATTTCAGCTTAATATAATTGCATTTCTTGAGTTGTTGATACTGAGGAAAATGGAATGAATCATTTAATGTGGTTGATGCGGAAAAGGTTGAATTATGCAAGAAATTTTCATTGCTATATTTACCATGAACCACTTTAAATATTTTTTATATGAATATCAACTATGCTTTGTCAATGTCTTGTTCTTGTTACGATAAGAGCAACAGAATTACTTAAATGTTGGACTCTAACGACACTTACTACTACACTACTATACACTACGAAAAAATTTTGATTGACTTAATTAAACCTGTATTTGAATACGGACAATTTAACCGAATGAATATTTCATTGATTCAATAATTTGTGTTTCAATAAAATTATTTAATTGTCCGTATTTATAAATAGGGGATCAATTAAATTGGTTCTCAGTGAATGAATCATTATTTTTCTTAACTATCAAACCCTTCCAACTAAATTATTACAACACTAATGACATTTTTACAACGAAACTTTCTATTACAAAGAATCCACAACGCCCCTCTAACTTCTACTACACCCACGTAAAACCATAAAATTCCAGTACATACTTGGATTGACCGACCCCGTGGGCACCGTGTATGTCGGGTTCGGATTACTACCGAAGACGATTCCGTTCTCGTTCTGTCCAAGCGCCACGCCGCTCCACGCGCAAATCAACGTTACCACGAAAATTCTCATCTCGTATCCTCTGCAACAACTACTTGTAATGTCAACCTGTCAGCAGTGCGGGCGAGAACGACTATGGTATGGCGTAGCGATGCCTCGGGCTTTTTATAAGCGAAACAAAGGAATCGCTCGACGCATGGAGCGGAAAAAATTTCAGGAGCCGGGGGGAAAGGTCGCGAGCGCGCGCTCCAATGCGTGAATATAAGGTGAACGTGAGGTGTGAGGTGTGAGTTGACAGATTTGTAGTTTATGCAGTGAGAAGAAAGTTTAAATGCTGTTGAATCAGTGGAATTTCATTGATTCAACAATTAAACTTTTTTTTTTTCTCAGAGTGGGTAATGAAGGTATATAGGCGTGTTTGTCGGAGGTGTAGAAAAATCATTAGGGAAGAGGCGAGGGAAATTTGTTAGTGGGAGTGACGGGTCAATGATGCGTCGAGGGAGGCGCGGTGGATTGTTTACTTGCAGAAAATGTTTTTGTTACTGATGATAAGCATTTTTTTCAGGTAAGGTGTCTTGGGTTATTTTTAAGGTGTGGAAGGTAGTGTTTTATATGCTTTTAATGGAATTCGTTTGAAGGTGGTTGCTTTAGTGTAATATTTTACCAAATTGAATGCTATAATGAAAGCCAAAGCTGATTTTTTATATTATTTGGAAAAATGCAGTTTTCACTATGGGCTTTATATATTTTTGAGCATTTTAGCAAAGTAAGTAGCAAATCAGCTAAACTGATTGTTTTTGATAGTAGTTTTTGTAGTTTCTGACAAAAAGGAATTTTTTTTTTCTATTTACAGAACGAGTTATAAAACAAACTTGTTTATAAAATTCATAACATTAAATAAAATTTAGGAATTTTAGGCAAATTTAGAGACTCCAATTCTGATAAACATTTCATTAATTAAAAATATGACGTCGATGCCATATTTTTAACTACAGTTTTGTGAGTGATACATATTTGTTATGAAAATCGCAGAAATGACATCAGTGTTGAAAATTGGTTGTTGACTAATCTATTGCTTTGAATAGCGACAAATCGCGTTTTGAACAATAATTTGCGCTAAAATTGCGCTCGTTACATGAAACATTTTATTTCCACGAATTTTTACAAAGTAAGCAGCGTTGATTAACAAGTTAAGGAAACCATTTTTTTTTTTGGAAATAATATTTCGAATAATATACAAATTGTATTAGAGTATATTAGTATTTAGATACCTATAGAATAGGTTTAATTTAATATATAATGAATAATAATTGAAATTATATATGAGTAATTGATATTTATTAGTTTGGCAGATTTTCTTATTATGCAATAATATTGCTGATCGCATGACAATTCGACATTTAAGTCTACGGATCAATAGTTATCCTAGCTCAGTTATCAGAATTCTTTAAAATTTCAAAGAAATATTTTAATTTTTAGAAAACTAAAAAGAATCAGATACATGTATTATTTTTACAGGATTACAAACTATGGCAACATTGTAACACAATTTCTAGTGTACTCTCCATTTTAACGTTCATTTAGGTAATTCATAGTTCTGTTGACAAGTATAAATGTAAATATTATTTCCGGCTTTTACGTTACTCATAAAGAAAATCGCACTGGAAGGCGTAACGTCTGACTATTTTTGACATTTATCTACTGATTGTTATGCGTAGGTCAGTTCATACCCGTTGAAACAAAATTTTGTTATTTTTATTGAACAGTCCGCATTCAATTGTTATTTAAATTCTAAAGTACACATTATAAGAACAACAATTGCTTTATTTATCGTTTTACATTTATAATGTTATTAAGATACAACTAAAAATCGCAGCATCATTTAATTCACAATAAAGTGACAATTAGATAACTGACCTATTGTCCATGATTATAATTCAAATTCACCAACTTTCCCCTAACGTAATATGGAACTCCATCAAAATTTCATTACCTTCGTACGGCTCACTCTCATTCCGACATGCCGGCACACGCAAACGCTGTCGATAATACGAAAAAAGAAAAACAATAATATGGGGAAAAAACGTGGGCAAACGCGGTTTCCGGCCGGCAGGTGAGCTAAGTGGGTCAGTCTCGTAATAAACGCGCGCGCTACGCTCGTCACTTGCATTAGAAGCGTATATATTAAGTCATAGGACGAAGTTGGGGACGAACTGATTGGATGGTTAATGAATTTTTTTAGAGCCTCGCGTTGGGGAAAAACCAAAGTGCAATGGTATATCGTGATTCTGGATTTTACGGGGTTTCCACGCGAGCTTTTAATATTTTATCGGTGGGAAGTTTGGTACGAAAATAACTCTAGTGGTTGGATAATTTTTTGTTATTTTTACTGTCAGAATTGAGGGACAATTTATTGACTAAAAAATTATAATTAATGGAATTTTGATCGATTAATCATGAAAGTTAAAATAAAAAATCAATATTAATATTGTTAAAATTGCTTATTACGACATCATTGAACATCATAGATTTTGAAACTCTCGTAATTAAAAAAAGATAAAATTTTATTTTTACAAGTCACGCATAACTTTTATGATTTGCATCTTATCTATAACGAAGTAATTTTTCCTATAGTTGTAACCCATTTTACATGTCAAGTTTACTTTTATGAATCTCAGTGTTACCGCGTGTTTCCTCACCGAAGGTGAAAAGTCTGACAAGACTATCAGTAAATTACGTTTATTCTTATATTTATACTTAAATAAAGAATCTGATTACTGTATTTTTTATCCATCAGTATATTTGTAACATCGGATTCCAAAAGCTATTTTTATAGATAACAATTTCGAAACCTTATACTCTTTATTTCAGATGACCCAACCCGATACGCAAAGTGATTCACACATATCGAGTGATTATCCTCGCTTGTTAATCAAAAATCAATATTCATTATATTGGTACCGAAGCCTCCATCAAAATCTTGCACATGCATCTCGGCCGACAACGAGGAAAAAAAATTGAGCGCACGGAGACGACTCATTAGCATCATTGTTATTGTTTTTCCACGCACAGCGCGACGGTGACACTATACAGCCTCGATTATAGCAGTTTACCGTTACGCTCGCACTCGTAAACAGCTCGCGAAAAATAACATAGCGAAATTAGCCAGATTTCGATCGGCGCGCATGGGCGCATGTGAAGTACAGAAACGTCTTGCGTGTAATGGAGGGACGAAAATACGACGATTACGTCGTTTTATTCTTCAATGCGCTAGGCTATTAATCGCGGAGATAATGTGAGAAACATGTCGTTAGATATTTTTGTATGAGAGTTGCGTGGTAAGAAGGGTGTGAAAATGTGCAAATGTAATCAGTTCTTAGTTAAGTCGGTATAAGAGAATAAAGTATTCATAGGATGACTCGTTGATTTAGAATAAAAGCAATTAAATTTATAAAAAAAATTATCACCATCAATAACAAATTAGCTTATTTTAAAACACTATTATACGTTTCATAGAAAAAAAAACTAGACTTTCCAAGCTTGAGCTGCATTTATCATTGTTATACATCGCAATAAAAGAGATATTAAGGTATAATGCAAGCGGTTTGCAGAGTCGTTACATCGGCACACACATCACACACGTTAGATACACGCTTGTGTACCCATTTATTCGAGTTTCATTCGCGGCATTATGAAATCAGTAGTACAGCGTGTGCGGCGTGTTGTCTGACTAAACGCTAGTATCGTTCCACTGATTAAACTCAAATGAACGCGGTTGTGAAGTTCCATTGCTTTCCGCTTAACCAAATTAATTGAAATGCGGTTACTTATGTGAATAAATATTTCATTTATTTTAAAAATAAGTCAATATCAGATTCGAAAATTCTTTGAAAATAAATATTAAGTTCAAGGCTGTTCAGTTTTTTTATTTTCTTTTACATTCCAGCTTCCATTGCAGATACGATAATAGTAATGATGGAGATTAACATTCCCAAATCAAAACCCAAATTTCACCAAATAAATGAAAACTACGTGATGTGTTGAAATGCTTATACATCATGCAATATTATTGAAAACAAAAGAAAAGTATAACAAACGCCAATTAATCGCTCTTCCAAAGGTCAAAAGCTGACAACTATATACACGCACCTACTAAAAATAGTCCTGAAGCATCATACCAATTACAAAATTCCACTCTTCGCGCAACCCCCTGTCCTCCGGAATTCCCTGTAATATCAACGCCGAAATTTCGGCAAAAAGTCCAATTTCACGGCGGCTCGCGCCGGAAAAGTGACTGCGCGCATTGTTCTCGCGTCGTCATTGCCGCTCTTTTTTTTTATTCCTCTGTCTTTCTCTCGCTCTCGCTCTCCCTCTTCGCGGCTTCTAACGATGCAGGACGACGAAGGACGAGGCTGTTTTTTGTCCCGAGCGTCGCGGTTCAAGGGGAGATTTTTCGCGACGATATATAAAATACTGCGCGAACTGCGCGTCGTCGTGGGAGTTACGTAAATCGAGTGCGAATTTCAGGAGGAAAAGGATCCTGCGATGATGCGGCCGATGTGTGTTGGTGCGGCCCAGGCGGGGTCGAGTCGAGGTTTTAGACGCAATATTTTAAGCGGAGAGATGTTAATTTCGTGGTTTTGAGAATTGTTTTTATAAATATAGTGTAAAATTGATATTATTTTACGATATTATAAAGGTATAATTTTATAATTAAAAATATTACTTATGTCGAGTGTAATTTACTATTCACTTATAAGAATTTTTCAATCGTTCTTACAGTCTTATAAATTAAATTAATTTATATTAATGGCTATAATTTTATGAATAAAATAGATTAAAAGACTTCTTTTATTCAAAACGAAATAAATGATAAACGCAGTTAATTTTATTTCAGTGAAGTTCGAAGTCTGCTCTACGTTAAATACAGCCAAGTATACTAAAATATTCAGTCTATAATATAATCGACAGATACTCATCTCACTATTTGTATCCTATATTAAAAAAATGATGGATTTGTTATGATATCAATTTATTCGTGATTTGGTTGCTGGATGGGGCAAAGTTTTGCAAAATATGGCGCGAAGCGCGCTTATTATATAGAACAGATAACGCGGTCGACGACTATCTTTCAAATTTAGAGAGCGTAAGCATAATTTAGAAGTCATCGTGATTTTAATGTTTGCTTAATCAGTAGAGGTGTCCCGTGCGGAAAATAATTTCAATTCGCATGACTCACTTTTTTTTTCTTTGTAATCGACGAGGGCCGCGAATCCGAGGGTTTATGTGCGAAGTGCATACGTGCGGATTCACGCGTACGCACGGGCTTGATGATGTTTGATTTAAATATTGTAGAATTTCCTTAGGGCAGAATAGATGTCGTTTGTGAGAATTGTGGTTCTGGGAAGACTTTATTAGTTCATTGTCAAGGCTGTAAAATGATAATAATGAAGTTATAATAAATATAGATGCTGAGTACGATAATGAATAAATAATACTGTAATAAACTGTATTTTTACACTCTTTAATATCATTTTTTTTACTAAGATTAATGGTCAGATAACGCAAAAATGTGATGAAGTATGTTTTCATTTGTTAAGAGGATGTGGGACCCTGTTTTTTTATTTAGTGAATTAATTTTTAAATATTAATTTGCAATATTTCCTTGAAGATAATATAAAATAATATAATTTATTCTTAAAGTGAACTAAAATCCGACGTAATTTTTCAATCCGAAAATCTTGTATAACATACTAATTTAGTACCCAAAAAATATTCTGAGAATAGTTATTGTGTAAATGGGAGTCCGGAAGATCGTGATTTTGCAAATAAACTATTAAAAACAAATTTATTAAATAATAAAAATAGAATTTCAACTACGTAGGATAACCTTTGCATTAGGGGAGGAACTAAAATATTCACCGCATCACACATTATGTTATTGACTGCTATTTTTTTATAAAATGAGTTTCTTTTATCAATGCATCTTAAAAATAGATATTTCTTTTTGTTTTTCCAAATAGTGAACGTATTGCAATGAATTTGGCACATAAAAAGTACACTAAACACATACAAAAATAACTGTTATTATACTTTACCAAAACTCATACGATACGTCAGTAGTACTATAAGCTCGTGGCATATTAAATATGACTAATTTGTTTACAATTTTACGTATGATTATAAAAAGACTTTATATAAATATTTAATCGACTGTAGAAAAATTTCCCTCGTCCGAGCAAAGGCCGAAAATTACTAATTTCCTGCTAAATTAATTGGGCAATGAGGCGATACGATATTGTTCATATCAATTTTCGAATATAAATCATAACATCGATAAAACATTGATGCAACCAAAACGACGACACATATTACACGAAATAATAATAACAATTGTTAATAATAAATACAATAATAATTGTTCGAGAATAATCTGCAATGATGTTAATTAATTGTTATCTATTTTCTCCGATAATACTCGAGAATCTATGAAGTAAATCTATAGACCAACGATCTTATCTATTAGATAACATCGATACATTTTGAACTAGGTACATAATATACGTATACATATTTATGCATATTTTTTTCCAAACCCAATTTCTCCGTCTCGAACGCATCTAAACACTTGTCTATGACTTTCCATCATCCACTCGCGAATCGATCGAATCTGATATAGATTATCTGCACAGGTACTTACATCGTCAACAGGAGCGACAAATTGCCTACGCGCACGAGCGTCGGATCGTAAGGAGGTAAGTTTTTCGTCGATTGTCCAATCGAACCTGTTTAGATAAGATTATGGAAGAGCACAAGCGATTTTCGCTTATAAGCAAGCAGTGACCGTTTAATGCGCGAGAGGATTAGTCGCGCGGACGCAATGTATCGGCCGATCACACTGATTTGCATCGTCGTCGGGTGCCTCATCGTCGCTGCTGCAAGTAATGATTCCTTTTATTACGTTTCTTCTTCTTCTTGTTCTTTTATTTTTGTGATAAATGGATTTGGTAATCCTTCGCAGCGATACGACCTTGAGCGTGTCTTGTTGTTCGGTTTCGTGGTGGTGTTACTATTTTGATAAAGCAAAAGTGTATTTCTGAGTTGTGAAATAAGTAAAAAGATATTTAAGTAGAGTTTTATTTGCTTCGATGAATTGACAACTATTTATTATTTATATTCTGCTTTCGAGCTTGTCATGACATAAGAGTAAACTTTTCGAATAGTTGGACATATATGATATATAAAAATTCGATAAAATAAGGCAGAAATGAATATATAATATTTTCAAATAATAACAATTCTAATATCGATCCTAAAAACTCTTCGTTGCTTTATCAAACAAGTTCAAAATCTTATAGGTATTTATATATTAGGTTTTTTTGGAATGTTATTCTTCAAGTAAATAATGAGTCTATAATTGTAAGCAATCTATTTAAGATTCTTATTCAACTAACTGTACAAGTAGTTGAACTTTCTGAGTATTTGTTAAATTTGTCAAGAAGTATTTATGTTTGTCATACTTTTCATTCTCATGCGTATATATTAGATATCTAATATATTCGATCTTTTATTACTATTCCATGACGAAATCAAAGATAATAATACTGTTCAATTAACATACATTTATATACAATCACGATCACGTTTTATCTCCCAGCAAAGACTGACATATCTCGATCAGAGTGGCAATCTTTTATCTGATTTTCTCATTTTCATGGTCAGCCGCTAAACACGACCAAAGCACGATCCTTTGCCAATTAATCACCGTGACTTGAAAACCATTATATTTTCTCTCCAACAGCAGCAACGACGGCGGAACCCAGCCGACACTCATGCGACCGGCCATGCACGGACACGACGCCGAGCAGCACGTGCCTCTACGAGTTCACCCTCGAGATGTACGCGTCGATGGGCGCGCCCTGCTACGACTGCCCGTTCAATAGGTCGGACTGCTTCAGGCCCGGATGTGTGCCTGCCGACGGCAGGCTCAAGGCGCTGTACCTGGTCAACAGGCAGCTGCCCGGGCCTTCCATTGAGGTGAGGGTGGATGAGGTTTTTTGGTATAGGTTGCGAAGTTTTTAGATGGGCGTTTCTGCAGAAGGCGAAAAATGTTTTGATATGTACTTTTCAAACGTGGTTTTGCGGGTTCAATACTGTTGTTAGGAAATGTTTTCAGAAAAGCAGGGGGTATGCGATAATTTAAAGTAGGTCCGTTATATACTACTTTATAATTTCCATAGAATGTTTAACAGAATTATTACTTTTATTTTAACTAGCATGAGAAACAATTATATGTAATAATATTTACACAGCATATTCGAAAACAATAATTTGATAAAAAATTTGTACAATACAATTAAATTTTTTAAATCCCGATATCACAGTTATTTATGTAACTTTACGTTAACATTATGAAATCGTATACCTCTTCGAAAAAAAAACACTGAAAGTAAGTGTATAGGTATCTTGGTTCGCACTCAAATTTGTGAATTTATGTTCAATTGTTATTTCAATTTTACATGGATTTGTAAGTATAAGTAATGTTATGACTGAACCTTTATTTATTGTTTGTTTATTATTGTACCTATTTTCATAGAACTTATGCAAGTTTACTTTGAATTAGTATGCTCATTTATTTATAAAAGCGTAGTAGTATAATTGTAAACGATTTTGTAAGGGCAATTCGCTATAAAAATGTGTTAACGTCGTTGTATTTTGTTCTTAATTTCGTCAAACTGTACGGTACATAACCGGATATCTTCTTCAAACTCTTAAATAATGCATTTTAAACTGTTTCACAGCGTCAAACTGGAAAGTATTTTTAAAATTATAACTAATTAAAATTATAACTAATTGGCTTATTCCCGCTATTATAATTTACACGGTTTTGCACGTGGAGTAAGTAAATCGTTTATTATCAAGTTTGAAAAGAATGTGATGTATTATCTGTAAAATCTCTGTTTACTGCATAACACTAGAAATAGCAGAAGATACTCTTCAAATAAGTTTTGTTGATATCGACAGTATTTATTATCTGTA
>JAPYZP010000048.1:0-42393 GCA_030522985.1 Torymus sinensis | reverse complement strand
AAACGTATAATCTATACAAAAACATTTTTCGTATATTATATATATACCTCAAGCGAATACGAATCGATGACATCCAACAACTTCTGCCGTTCTTCCTTGAACACAAACAACTCCTTCTCCAAATGCTTCGTCGTGTACTCCAATTCTTTGTTTTCATTTTCTTGAATATTAAAAAACCGCTCCGCCTCCTGATACGCGTCCATCTTCTCCTTAGCGATTTCTCGCGTCACTCCTATTTCCTGAAATTCCATATATTTTCATTACACAATGCGCTTGTATATATATTTGCTAAATCAAAACGCAATCTTCAATATATTATACGCGAGGCAACGAACTCACTTGCAGCGCATGGTGAATGGCCTTATCCCGTTGCGTGAGCACGTGAACACTTTGCGACCATTGATCCATCAATTGACGTCGGTCCTTAACCGCCTGGCTGTAGAGCCGCGCCGTTCTGTCGAGAGTCAGCTCTAATTGACGGGCATTAAAAAAATAAAGATTGTTGCCGTGCCTACATTGTGTTCGATAATTTGTATACCATTTCCTCATTATTATTACTTTAATAAAGTAATATGTAATAGGTAATTTTTAATGCTAATTATAGCTTTTTTATAACGCTAATTTTACCTAATTCATGGACATCTCCGACAACCTTCCCCACAGCCTGCCGATAAACTTCCGCCTTCTCGCTGAGGTTCTGCCGTTCCAGTTCTATTTTCTTAAGAACACATAAGTCAGTAATTGTAATAATCTCATTCATTCGCTCCTATATCCACAGCAATAGATAAAGTATTTATATTTTCATTCACGAGCCCGATTCCCGCAGCCCTACCTTAAACATCTTCTCATCGCTCTTGACGAACTGCTCGATCACCATGTTCTTCTCCTCCTTCCTGTTCAGCTTCTCCTCCCACGTCAGCAGCCTGTCCTTGTCCATCTGTATGTTCTTCTTCAGCGTCTCGAGCTTCTTCGTCAGCCTCCCGGCGTTCTGCTGCAATCCATCCAACCGGTCGTTCGCATCCTTGATCTGACGCTCGCGCTGTCGTGTCTCCTGGCTGAGCTGTGACTCGGTTGCCAGCGAGGCTCTGTACAACTGATTCTCCGCCTCGACCTGAGCCGAATGGGCTGCCAGGAGTTTCTGGTTTTGGTTTTGCTCTTGACGAATGTCACTTGCATGCTTGCGGATGTCCTGGATGCGCTCGCGCGCCGTGTCCAGCTGGGTTTTGAGGTGGGCGCGTTGGCGCGTTTTCCTCTCGATCTGCAGAGGGGTGTGGTATTATATCGTGGATATGTTATATGATAGGTCATGGATTATTTATTTATATGTTATTTATTATATATTAAACGGGCATAAACCCTTTACATTATATAGTGTATACAAAAGAATGTAAAAGAACATACTGGTACAAAACAAGAATTATATGGTAGCAAACATGTAAAAACAGTTATTGAAATTATTTATATTTTAACTTTTTATCAAGATAGTTTTTATATTGCAACAAAAAGCTTTCTGAAAGTGAAAAATTTTTTTATTCTTTTCGAACAAACTTTACTTTTATATGAAGAAATGTAGCATAATTATGGATGTGTAGTTTGCATCGTTGCAGTGCAACTAAATAAAAAAAAAAAGAATTCACTTTACTTGAAATTTATACTAATTAATATTAATATTTCGAGTAAATTTAGTGTTTTATAGTATAAAATATCTTTATAACAAAGATTTAGATAATATTTCCATTGTTTGATTACTTTAATCGATTGTAAAAAATTATTTCGTTGCACTCCAATCATGCAAATTTCAGACCCATGCACAATTAGAGTAATAATTTTACTACAAAACTATAATTATACAAGAGAGGTAAAGATATATGGATTTATTTTTTGTGATATATGAAAATAATTCAATTAAACAGTCATATGTATATAATTGGCATTAGAAATGAGATATAAAAAGAAAATATTATTTTTTCACTTATATGCATATAATGTAAACGTAACTTTATATATATATATTTCAATTAAATAATTAAGAATTTTGAAAATTGTTCACTTTAGCCATAAACAAGATACAACAATCCCCTACCTCTTCCTCCAACCGCTTATTTTCCGCATTGGCGATCGGAATGCGGAACCCATCGTTCCAGCCCAAATCGTTGAGCACCTCCGCTATCGCGCTCACCATCGTGTCGCCGCTCCACTCAACTGTACTTCATCGAAAAAGAATCAAGACTTTTCCGGAAAAACCACTTTGCAAATTTCCTCGGCTGGTATACTTGATGGTTAACCACGTTCTCGATTTGTCTCGCGCGACGGAGCGATGCACGAGGCAGGCGGCTAACGACGACGCGCGATTGGGTTCCATGGTAACGACACAACCGACGTATGTAGTCGATCCAGTCAATATTATTTCAATGCGCTCGCCGGTTTGTTAAGTACTGTAGGCCTATAATGTATGATATTCTAATGTAATGCGATATGCTGCGTGTTGATCTATATTCAATCTATTTGTTGTTGTTTCTTATTATTTCTTTTGGGAATATCATTATTATGCTATGATGGATATCCAATATACATTCCATTTATCGCACAATCTTCTATATCATCACAAAATCACAAAATATGTAAAATGGAATTCAAAATTTACATCTGAAATCATTCAATTAGCATGAAAAAAAATGTTCCAATTTTTATTTATTGTTTTTTTTTCTGGCATCATACTTAATTCAAAATTATTAAATTATCAATACTATATTAATTATTCGTTATTTTTTGAATAAGTGAAAAGATTAAATAAATTTATAATATTTGTTATTAAGATTAAAAGAAAATAAAAATTCAAATAGATATGTTATGTTATCTTACTTAAAGCTTCTGTAGGGAAAGGATCTTGAAATATATATTAAAATTAATCTGTAATGACTCAATCAAATACTTTTTTTTATTTCATTCAGCAATCATTCGTTCATAAAGTTTCATCAATACATTTCAATAGCAGCAAGGATTTTTATCTAAAATTTGTATAGGAAAGACTAGATATACATCCGAAGAAAAATATAAAGAATAGTGTATATTATATCTCATATAACAATAATATATCTCTATAAAATTTTGACGAAGCGTAAAAGGAATGCTGTTAGTTAACGCATTATCGGCAGGAGGTCTTAGACTCGTAAATCGCTACACTGCCAGCAGTGGTTGATATAATTCTGTTTTTTTTTTTTTTTACAAAAATAACATGCTGAAGTAAATGCACTGTTTACTCTCGTTCGCTCTAGCTCTCACATGCTCTTCTTAACAATACGGTAAAATACAATAGTATAGTTTATGTGTGAGAGACACGCGGTTTTTGGACGCTAGTGTCGTTTTGGTAGTTAAGTGCACAATAAAGAAGTAATTTCATTTGAGATGGAAAAAACTCGATTTTTACTCTGGTTCGGTGGGAAGAATTACTTTGTAACTTCATGGATAGCGTGGGCAAGATATTCTACATTCTTCGACGTCACTCCAGCCATCGATATTCTTCCATCTTTAGTCAGGTAGATACTAAATTCCTTAGTAATCTTCGCAACCTGCACAATTTCCAATCATGTTAAAATAATTTGTAGACGAATCAGTTTCAATCAATTCATTTTTCAGTTATAAAATACAATTGATAAAATAGGAAAAATACCTCAGGAGCTTTCAGTCCAGTAAAGCAGAACATGCCAATCTGATCAGTGATGTGAGACCAGTTACGAGTGCTACCGTTCTTCTTCAGGTTATCGCGGAGTTTCGTACGTACTGAGATAATTCGGTCGGCCATTCCCTTAACATCGATCAGCCACTGTTTCTTCAACTCTGGGTTACCCAAAATTTCAGTAACAATACGAGCACCGGTAATTGGTGGATTAGAATACATTGGCCTAATGAGAATTTTGATTTGAGAAAGAGTACGTGCTGCTTCATCTTTATCACCAGTAATTAGTGAGAAAGCTCCAACACGTTCGCCTTTGAGAAAATAACATTAAATAAGTAATTTGTAAAATAATTTGTAAAAGATTTTCATAGCTCATATATACCATATAATCCCATATTTTTAGCGAAAGATTGAGCTAATGCAATGTGGTGACCTTCCTTGATAAATAATCTTACAGCTAATGAGTCTTTCATTACATCACCTACAAAACAGTTATTTATAGTAAATTGTGTTTATCATTGTTATGAATTGTTATTGAACATATGAGCTCTGTTATTTACCAGATGCAAAGCCTTGATAAGCCATATCGAAGAACGGGAATATGTTCTTCTTCTTTATAAGTGCAGACAATTCAGACCATTGCTCTGGTTTTGGGTCTACACCAGTAGGATTGTGAGCACAAGCGTGCAATAAAATTATAGACTTCTCTGGAATTTTCTAAAAAGTAAAAAATTTCATGTAAATTATCTCCTTTAATTGCAATTAGAGGATATGTTTAAAGAATTATTAAAAAAATGACTTACATTAATGTCTTCCAAAACTCCTTGGAAGTCAAGTCCACATGTTTTGGGATCATAATACCGGTACTGTTTGACTGTCAGTCCTGCTAACTTAAACAACGGGGTGTGATTTCCCCAGGATGGGGTAGGCAGATATATTTCCTTGTTACCAGGGAAAAAATGAGATAAAAAGTTTGCACCAACACACAGTGACCCTGTTCCAGAAATTCCTTGCACAGTAGCATTCTAAAAAACAGTTGTACATTTAATAATGGATAAACAATCATATCTCTAACAAAATAATCAAATATTAAAACTTACAAGGCCATTTGGAACAACTTGATTGTCATCTCCAAGTGCCAAATTAATAGTATGTTTGCAGAAGTCCGGACTACCAGAAATGGGAGAATACTCCTTGTCCAAAGTCTTGCCACGAATGTTCTCTTCAGCCTATAACAAAATTTAATTATTTATTTATGCCATTATGATTTTATAGTTTATGAAATATGATTTTAAAGTTAATTTATTATAAAAATATATTTTACCTTTATCACACTTGGTAATACAAATGGTTTTCCATTATCATCTCTGTAAGCTCCAACACCAAGATTGATTTTCTTTGGGTTCTGGTCCTTCTTGAAGGCCTCCGTGACACCAAGGATGGCATCCGGTGGGCCCATCTCCACATGAGACCACCATGATCTGTAATTAAAATAGTCTTTAAGTTTCGGTTTCAAGCACAGTTTTATTTAACTAAAATTTTTACATAGTTTACATAAAACACAGTAAAAAAGTATATTTTTTTATAAAAAATAATTTTTATAAAAAGAATTTTCATACTAATTAATCTTAATTAACTATTAAAAACTAATCAAAATTAAGTAGAAAATAATAGAAAATATGTTAAAATAGAATTAACAAGGGCTATAAACCCTTTCAACATAAATATAGTTCACAATCCACTTCAATGTATAATTAACTGCAATAATTTTATTTTCAGAACACCCCAAGAATAGCCTGATGTTTGTTTACAAACCACTTCTGTGCCCTATAAAATAAAAAAAGCCCCACATTCCAACCCTCGCCGAATCTAATCTGCCGACGTGCGTCTCATACTTATCACGCGTCTCCTGCGCGCAACTAGCAAATAAGCCACGCTACACCGAAATTTTAATATCTTACCAATATGCACACACGCTCATATAAGTACTTGACACAGTTTCGGCGCCTATATACGCGGCTTATGAAAATCGTTGCGAACTTCTAACTCGTACTAAGCCGTACGCAATGTATATATAAGATATATCGGACACACCAAAGAGCATGGCCGATACGAGAAAAAAAAAAGAGTAGCTATAAAGACTTGTCGCCAGCTTGCACGTTCGAAAATCCATTTTGGAGCGGAAAGAGGTTAGAATATATACGTTAGCAGAAAACTACTGTGCAGGTGTATATATATAGGTATAGGTTGTACCTATATATATTCATTGCCACTGTCGATATCCAATTAGCGCGGAAATGAAATGCAACAAACGAAATGACACGAGCGCTCCGTAAGTCATTGATAATCAAGGCAAGAGCGGCAATTACCTCGCATTAACATTTCGAATCCTATATCCATCACACTACTAAAAACCCGCACGGCAATTATCGCGAATTCCGCTACTCGCGGGCAAGGTTAGAACGAAAATTCCCGCGCGCAGGGAGTGGACAGTGCATATGGATAAGTATCACACATATGCATCCCTCCAAGGTCGAATCACTTACGACTTACCCCAGCCGTACGGAGACAGCAGACGACACTCCGCTGTTAGCCTTCAGCAGTCCACCGCAGCTGGTGGCGAGCGTGTTCGCGAACCTCGCGCCCTGTGCCATTCTCGTCTCTACTCTCTTTTCGAATTAAAAAAAAAAAGGTTCAACACACTCCTGGTATCTGCGCGGACGGGCGAAACCACTTCGAACCGGAGCAGCGGAACGACTGGAGAGGCGGCAGGCGTCTACACACCGAACACCGCGCATGATAAATTCGCTTGCAGAGCGCGCGCCGCTCCTTCCCCCTCTCGTGTACGAGAGCACGTGTGTATACGAGAGGACGTGCATATAGGTATACACGCCATGTGCGAAGTAAGTACTTGTGTGCGTACTACAGACGTTGCTGCTGACCTGCTGTGCTCCTCTCCCGGCTGGAGTTTGGATAATGCTGGTCGCACGATTTTGCAAGGGATTGGGGTTTTCGTTGTGGTTGGAAGGAGGCTGTTTTGCTGAAGTTATGTCGAGGGAAGAGTTGGAAATAATAATAAGGTCTCACCTGGTGACTTTCTGATTGAGGAGATTAGCGGTATTATCTTTTTGCACGACTATTTACTACGAGGCGTTTGTTGACCGAGATTAAAATTGATTTACTTATGTGAGATAAAAGATCTATACGAAAACAAGTTTAAATCTACCTATATACGTAGAAAATTTAGAAAAAGTTTTATATTAACATAATTTTTATCTTAAAAACGATATTTATGAGCTCAATTGCTTATGTGAATAATAAATACAATAAATTTTTACATTTCTCTAAGAAAATTGAGTACTTTTTAAGTAAACTATATATTGTAAGTCTAAAGCGCAAAACTGAGTGATCAAAAGAAATTCGAAACTAAATATATACCTTGTCAGCAAAATTATTTTTATGTTTCAAAGTTTGTAATCAGCACTCGCGATAAATTTATTCAGTTTTATGATTGTGTACTTAACATTCTTAAAATTAATTCAGAAACTTCAAAATATTTCGAATTTTTGGATCACTTGGCAACCTATATAAGTATATATTCATCAATTCCAAAGTTATAATTTAAAGTATATTAGTTAATTATATACTTATACAAGATGAAGATTATTTTCCAAGGTATTAAATTCAAAGCATAAATTTTTGTTCACAATTCGATTATTATTTTCAAGAATTCATTACTAAATAAAAAAACCAAAATTCTAAATTTCAATAGCTGGTTCCATCATACTCGTTTCTGCGAAAAACTGATCTCCTTATCCCCTAAATTTTTCCTCCTAATTTATTTTGTTCTTCAAAGACGCATTTAAAAATGCCAACATAATGTATATAGGTAAGCATATACTTATGAGTCGTGCGAGTAGTGTAAAAACGTCACAATCGGCACGGTACGAACAGCCTCGTGCACGTACACCGATCGTATTTTCCATCTCTCCAGACTCTCCAGTTCTCTCATGACGCCACCGCCACCGCGACCAATTCCGCAAGAGATAATGCGAAGACGCTGCGGATGATGTGCGCGAAGAGGTTATCGCTTTTATCACAATGTCGTCGTCGTCACTGCTTTCGGGATCTCTATATTTACGTAGAGCGCGAAGATAATTATCGCATCTGTAGTCGAGGAGCTGAACTAGACCGAGCGCGGTTCTTTTATAGGAGTTTATCTCAGAGGCAGACCCCCGCGAACTTCAAGGTATATTATATACACTTGTTGTTCTCCGGTTTCGTTCGGATGGCGTTCTCACGTTGATTAAGTAGATATATGATTCTTATATGGTTGAGCGGTACCATTGGGTAATATGGGATTGGATTTGATTATGTACAGCGATGAATTAGCTGCCGATAAGCGTTGCAGTATATTGATGGATGCTTAGGATTTTTAATTGATGAGGATTGAATGTCGGAAGAGCATATAGGAAAATTTTCCGATTTGAAAAAGGGTTTTTCGGAACGAGAGATTTTATGATATATGAGGCTGTTTACGTTCGGAATTTTCCATTGCTCTCTCAATACACAAAGCAAATATGTGAACTGTCGGAATTCTATAGAACTATCGACTGTTAAAAGTGAAATACGAATTGGTTTCTGAGAAATATACATTAAACTACTTAACACGAGACATTTCTTTGTTAATAATATTAACACAAGAAAGTTAAAAATAACTCGTCCTCATAAGCAATGCGATTTAAAATAGTTAAATGACATTTATTTAGCAGCCGTTATATGATATTGAAAAAACTTAAGTTAAAAAAAACTTAGGTACTTAAAAAAAAGTATAATCAGCTTAAAAAGTACATCAAAGCATAAAGTTACAAAAGAATAAGAGTGCTCAAAAGAATTCATTGCATTATTTTATATCCAATCATTTAAGATATTGTCTTACTGAATCCGGACGCATCTACTTATAATACAGTTGATAGACTTTCACTTTATCTGCATTCGGCAAGATTTAAAGTTTTTATACAATTTTTCAGATAATCTTTCTGACGTTATGACGTAGGTAATACGAAGACGTTATTATGCAATGTACTTTGTGATAATGAATAACGAATATGTTGCACAAAAACAAGATCATTTATTTATAAATTTTTTGATACTTGTTCGAAATTTTTAAATATTTTATTAAACTCTTAAAATAGGATATATAATTAATAAAAATCTAAAGTAGAGACAAAATAAACGATTCAAAGATTGTTTATAGAAATGAATATACCTAAAAATCTATATATTTTTAGAGCAATACAATAATGATTCTGTAAGAAGACTGGGTACTTTCAAAAGAATAACAGAACTGTTATTTATTGTTATTTGTTTAAAAATATAAACTACTACTTTTCTATTAATTTTATAATTTTTATCTTTAGCAATGATGTTTAAAAATTTCGGTATATGAATCTCTTTTATAATTATTAATAAATTACAATATCGAAATACATACCCATACCAAGATAATTTCAAAATTTCCCGCTGATTTGCAAAACTCCAGCGACATCCAATGACAATCTTCAGCACCTCTCCACTTTACCACTTTACGCTCTACGGGTAACGGGGTAAATAATGGGTAAGTAATACAATATTTGCTATACGAGCGACGTGCGGCGGAGCCACATAACATACACATATATGCGCATGAGCCACAACAAAAAATAATCAGCGGCGCCGCAGTAGTGCCGGGCCGTCATTCTCACCTGGCCACTGTTACACACGTAATTTCTATACCCCCTAACATACTTACAACTTCCCTCCATAAAATAGCCACTTTTAACCATACAAAGGCCCACTTTTAACCCATATCCCTCTTGTTCGCGCGCGTGAGAAGTGAAGTGTATTCTTATAAAACTCAACTTCCTCCTCTTCCTCCTCCGCGACCTTCTCTTCATCACCTGTGCAGTGCGTGCGAAGTGTAGTTCTATATGTCGAGGCCACGCTGCGCTCGGAAAACTGGTTTTCGTGCATAATCACCGGCGCGGCACGTTCGAGGAGGAGCTTCTCGGACGCAAATATATACCTTCGCCAGCGGGAGCGTCAGCTGGAGCGCAGTAGCTGGCGGACCGACGGCGGCGAGGTTCACTACAAGAGAGGTTATATACTTTCAGACTGAGAGACACAATGGCACTGTCACGCATCGCCTCTGCCGATCTCGCGACTACGCTGTTCGCCAGATCGTCCTATGCAGGTACGATTGAAAAGTTGATTAATGCTTGTGGTGATGGGCTGCTTTTTTCCGAAGGGTTTTCAAGGTCGTTATGCCGGAACTAACCTAGAATTAGATGGAGATGGGTCGGTCAGTGTTTTTCTGTAGTTTAATTCTGATTGGTCTACTTAGCTTACGGCAAAAAAAAACGTTCTAAGCATCGATTTTATTTAATTATTTTTTTTTATAAAGGTATTTTGTAGTATAGTTGTCTAGAAAAATTCTGCTTCTTTTTATATAAAATAAAAATTGTAAAGTTCTTATTAATATACCTAGTATACGATAACATAATACACGATTCTTTTCATTGGAATCTAAAAATTGTGGATAGTCCAAAAAGGCTAAGTATTGCAGAAAAAATTCACTATCTACTGTATATTATTTACATACTTCAGAAAATCACTTATTAAAACCTTATGTGCAATTAACGGCATTTTTAAGTATATAATTTATTATGTTGATGTGAGAATCTGTCGATCTTAACCTGTCACAATAACAGAGGGATAAATTCATACGATAACACACACCGTGTTATTACATCAATATATAATTTATTAAAGTACAGTTTGTACAAATAAGTTCACGTCTTTACGTTGAAAATTAAGCCTCTTTACATTTCGGAGCACGTTGCTCCGAGATTCTTATTTTTTCATATCAAAGCTATCATGGTCGTCGAGTCATTGCGCTACAAATGCTATACATTTTTATCGTCATATTAGCAAGTCACTTGCTTGCTTCCAGAGCCTTTTAATGCAAGTAAGAAGCATTTTATTGTCTCTCTCCACTCGAAAATGCAATGAAATAAACTAAAATCCCATTCGAAACGTATGTAGAACGTATACACGAAGAAAGTTGTTTACGCTTCATTTCTGAGAGGTCGATTTGCATAATTTTTTACTCTGGAAAGATCCCAAATAAATTATATTTTCACCGGTAAATAGCCGGCCCAATGGTTTGACCAGCCTCGTCGCGTTGTTTACACCTCTTTCTCTTTCTTAATAAAATTGAACATGCACTATAGCAAAGTTTCTGTGTTCTCTCCTCTTTGGGGTCTTTCCTGCATCGGCTTTCATCACTGACCACATACGAAAACCATCAATTCACAAAATTCACCTGTTGCGCAACTATTGGCAACATAAAAACGCTGTAAATTATTGGTAAATCATGTTGTAATAATTTTTTCGAAGCAAAAATATATCTCATGTATCCATTTTAACCGATATAGTCATTAATAGGCCTGTAATTTTATATAGCTTTTAAGTATAGCATACTTTCGAATTACTGCTACATATAGAGAAAATGAGACACGGAACACGTGAATGGTGTGAAGTAGTTGTAACCAGTTACTCACGTGATTATCTCCTTTGCAATCTATTTTTGAATTTGCAGTATCGAAGTCAGCCTAATGCACTTATAGATGGGAGTGCAAAGATGAAGAAAACTGGTTTTTAATAACCGCTTGAGGAAGTTTCTCATATCGAAGTTTCTTGAAAACTTATACTTACGGTACATTAAGGTGGCTTCACCGCGTTAATTGGGAAGATTAATAACATTTTTTTACAATAGTTTGTTCACATGGTATAATGTAAAAAAGATTATCATTGATAGTTGAATTTTTTTTAATTGACAATATCTACTTTTGCAATATCAAAATTTCGTTGAAAAAATTTTTCTTTGTTACTTTATGAATCATATTATTATGTGATATCGTTTTTTACATTATACCATGCGAACAAATGATTGTAAAAAATGTTATTAATCTTCCCAATTAACGCGGTGAAGCCACCTTAATTTCCATGATTATACCATTATCTCGCGAATATGCAACAAGGAAAACCGCTTCAATACTGTATTTTATCTATCAAACGTATATGCTTTATTGAAGAATTAAAAGTCTTCCACATAATAATTTGATTATTCAGATGAAAATCGTGCGCCTGATTGTACTCATCTTACGCTCATTCCTTACTTTCATAACTCGCTCTCTCTCTAATTGCGCAGTGAATTATTAAAAAAAATACCGCTTTTCATTATCTCGCTTAACCATCCGAAGAAACTCCCTCCGACGAAACCCAGCCTCGCACACTCTAACTGACTGCATTTCAGCGACGAAACCGCACCAGCAGCGCAAGCAGGAGAACCTCCACGCGACGACGATCCGCTGCTACCCGGACGCACCGACCCTTCCCTTACCCTCCAACGTCTCGCAGATCTTCAACACCGAGACGAGCCGCTTCACTCAGGAACGCGTGCGCGACATCACGTCCCAGGTCCTCCTCTACAGCAACAACAGCGTCGACAAGTACTCCCACGCCTGCTTCGGCCAGGGCGATAACACCATGATGCACCGTCTCGACTCCCACGTCGACTCCTACGACTGCTTCGGTGCGGTCAGCCTGAAAGGTGCCATGCAGACCAACGTGCCCAAGCCGTTCTGCGCCAGCGGCAGATCGACGTATCTGAATATGCCCGGAGGCATGTGGGCGAGAGAGGGCAAGTACCTTGCCGAGATCATGAGAAAGTCCCACTTCACGGTGTACCAGATGCGCCAGGCGAAGAGATCCGGTTGGCTCGATGGTTAGTTGCCGACGATACAAGTTGCTGTACGCACTGAAGCATATTTAATCGAACAACTATTACGTATTCGCATGTAATCTCAATGTGGAAACTTCGTCTATATAAATTTTACAAGTTTATATATGTATCAAGCGAGGGACCACGAAATGTAGCGTCTTTATCATAAGTTTCAATTGATTATAATCAATTGACCTTGTCTCGTATACCCGATGACATCAATGAACTTAATTGGTCAGTCCGTCCAAGCGAAGTTTCGCTAGTTTCTTTTTTTGCCTGCATATATGCGCATGCAATTCATATGAGTCACGTGTTTCTCATTAACCGAGCACTCGCCTGACACTTACATTATGTACCGATAAAATGATCAATGCAATTCGTCGAATAAAGCCAAATTATTACTGTACGATACGATAAAAATAATATAAATTATCTATATTTAAGACTATTTTTACATTATAAGGGGAATGTATATAATAAATTCTTCAAATAAAAGAAAAAGTTAAGCACATTGTTTTTCCTTGTTAATTTAAGATTTTTATCATCTTAATTTTAAATGGTTCTAATAATTGTTTTTATGAAATTAACTCTCATTTACATTTATACTTACTGTCATATATACCTAAATGAAAAAGTTTGTACCTAACAATAATATTTAATTTTTTATAATATTTTGTACGATACTTATTTAAATGTATAATAATTATATTACATTATTAAAATATAATAAAATACAATTATTTAATACCTTTCCTCGATTCATTTTATAAACAATACTTAACGAAACCATTGAACTTTTGTGCATCAATGAAATAATAAACGAGTTAATTTCATAAATGCAAATCATATACGAATATCTCATGCATTTATCATTTTAAAATTATGTAAATTTGTCGACATTGAAGAACCAGCTCATTCAAAACCTTTGAGGTCACACTATATAGCTTTCTAATGTGATATAAAAAATAGTACGTATCTTTATTAATTATAGTTTCTTTTATTTTATGAATATATAATTTCTAAAAGTAAATTTATAATCACCCGATACTAAGAAATAAATAAATTTGACAATTATTATGCATTCATTCCTATTGCTGAATGAAAACTCTTTTATCAATCAACTTTATTCTGCATACAAACGCATTATCAAAGAGAATCGTTGTAATATTAAACATGAGCCCATTCAGTCAGCTCTCACTTCTCCCTTAATAAACAAAACACCGAACAATCGTCTCTTCTCTGCCCCAGGTTCCTACCGCGCCTACTCAACAGCCGCGCCGAGCGGTCAGCCTCGCGCGCAAGCGACAGCGACTACCACTAAACCCCAAACACAGCCTCCACCGGCTACACCGACTACAACAACTACCACTGGACCTGACTTTGTCGACCCCAACATCCCATACGAGCCTTATGAGAAAACGTGGAACGAAATGTCGAAGAAAGAACGTCTGAAGATCATGGTGAAGCATTACGGGCGCACCGTCATTATTTTCCACGTGTCCATCTCGCTCGTGTCGCTCGGATTGTTCTACGGCCTCGTATCCAGGTGGGTTATTGGTGTGACTATCGGAGTGACGTGAGAGGATGTGAATTTTTCATGAGGCTGTGAGATCGTGAACTCGATCGGTAACACACTTGCAACGTTTTGAATTTGCGTTTGTTCTTGAATGTTTTTGTAAAAGATTTCTTAGAAAGGAATGGTTTGTTAATAAAATGATAAATAGAATATGTAAAAAGGTTGAAATTTTTAAGTTTAAAATATTACCTATAAAATTTTAGGTGTACACAAACGTTCCTATATCCCAATATTTTGAAAGATGTCAATCTAAGTCCGTTGTAAGTTTCCTGTCAATTTGCCATCACTTTGTTTAAATCCAATAAAATTATAAATCAAATCGATAAATATGTATGAAAAAAACAACGTTTATAAAATATTTTTGTACAATGAGAAATGAAGAGAAAAAATGTTATTTAACTTTTACACGATAAATAAACAAAATTAATTCATTTAGAAAAAAAGCCATGTACAGTATCCTATAATATATCATTACTATACACCATGATTTCATTTAATAATTTTACAAACTAAATTAAATACGACGTTAACGAACTCATTCTATTCCTCCACAGCGGCCTGGACATCAAACCAATCATCGAATGGTTCACCACAAGCCCGAACGACGAGTTGGTCGGCAAAATCATGAGCGCGGGCTCGACCTTCGTCATCGCTTACAGCGTGCACAAGCTCTTCGCCCCAGTGCGACTGGCCATCACCTTTGCATGCACGCCCCTTATCGTCAAGTTCCTCAGGCGAAAGGGCATACTGAAGCGTCCCCAAGATTTCGGAAAATCATGAACACGATGAAGAGCTTGCCCTGGTGGATGCTTTCGTCACAGAATGAAATTTCGATGAAGCGCGGTATTAGGATGGATTTTCGAGTTGAGTCGTTTAAAATATATTTTGTTATCGCATTTCGGGGATTTAAAATCCAAGTGGAGATTCACGCTGACGTTCCTGAGATTTCATTTGTGTGAGAATATTACGTGGAGAAGTAGATTGTTGAGATGGAATGAGATGCGAGTGTGTTGAAATAGCGTAGACTGTATAATGTCACTTGCGAGTTGTATATATATATATTTACGTCTTGTGAGATATTCCTTTTATATCCAAATAAAAAGAGTGATAATGTAAATTGAAAAATGTATGTGAGTTTTATGTTATTTAATATCCAAACAGTCGTTAGAATAGTTTAGAGAAGAATTTGTTTTAGGAAGGTATATGGTAAATATATTATACCAAGTATTTATAATTATAGAATATTTTTATTACTTAAAATGTATACAACAGGTGAACCTTATGATATTATAATTTATACATCATTTCAATAGTTCATATATCGTAGTGTTAATAATAGTCATTAGACTGCGAACGAAAGCTTACAAAAAATAATTTCTTTATTTTAATTTATTTTATTTTTAATTGAGCTTGTTAGTTTGCTTTTATAATTAATGAATTTTTTCTAAACGGTTCTTAAAAGGCTCATTCTTCCATTGTCTAGTCCTTAGCTACGAATCCACGAGTCATACAAAAGATATATATAAGCGTTCACGCATTGTTTCACAATAATATTTCCTTTGATTTTTCTTTTAGAAATTTGTATCCTGTTATCATATATAAAGAATATATATATAATATATATATATATGTATAAATTTATTTTTATAAAATGCTGTCGCAGCTTATACGCAACATTATGCATACACCGATATCGTAGCGTGTGCAGTTAACTAACACAAATACGCGCGCACACAATTTTTTATTATTTATATATTTATATGCTTGACACGAGGAAACCAAATAATTTTCATTCCGCTCTTTCCCCCTGTCGTGACTCAGCTAACGTCGAAAATGATTCACATTTACAAAAGCTCGATAGTTTCAATGGACGAATTTTCTAATTAGCTTAATTAGGAAACAATTTAATAGAAACAATCAATGCTGACGCTTCAAGTCGTTCAGTCGGTCAAACACGCAAAGCATTCTTACCGCTAAATCATCGATTTTCGAACAGCAGAGGTATGAAAATTTTTATCTGGCTTTTTACAACATTGTATTGCTTAATTATTTTGATTGCAAATTTCAAATTATATCTTTATAATTTATATTTCGAAATATCAATAATGATTAAAACATCTAATTGCAATTTTCGAAAATTGATTTAATTACTTGTAAAAAGACACATAAACTTTTTATACCTTAGAAGTTAAAAAATATATAGGACTGCGACATATATGTACACGAACAGAGTGAGTATTAAAATCTTATTATCATACATATTAAACCTAAAGCTTCATTATGTACAGTCTGTTAGCATTGTTCACATTCGGCAATGGATTAGTTTATTTTTTTTTTTAGTTTTTTGTTACGTAAATATAAGTAAATATTTAAAAATAACTATAAGTCTCAATTTTGTTATGATGTTAATTTTTTTGTGATGTTAAAAGTGGCTATTAAAAAAGGTTCATTATATACAGTCTTGTTAGCATTGTTCACATTCGGCAATGAATTAGTTTATTTATTTTTTTTTTTTAGTTTTTTGTTACGTAAATATAAGTAAATATTTAAAAATAACTATGTCTCAATTTTTTTGTGATGTTAATTTTTGTTAAAACAAGCTGTTAAAAAAGTGATGTCAGACATCTTATCAACAATTCCATAGTCTCATGCAAGTGTGAACTATTGTTCGTATTTTGCTGCGTTAAGTGCTTAAAATTCAGAAAACAAAATTCTGTCTTATTCTTAAATACATATAATCTAGATAGAGTCTAAACATAGACACGCTTTACACTTAGAAGATGTAAAAATAACTAAAATAGAAATATATTTAGTAAAGATTATTACTATTAGAGTTAGTTTGATTCTTAAGTACTTCAATAAATGAAGTATAAAAATTTTAGCAATACGAGACTTCATATCAAAGAGATTTTGTTTGGTATTGAAATATTTAGTCGATCAAAATTACAATATAATAACGGCAGTGTTTGGTTCCATATTATGGAAGATGTTAAGCGTGAAAATTTTTCATCTTTGATTTTTCATAGTAGGCACAGTAAAATTTGAAAATTCTTTAAAAAGCTTTTGATAAGAAGTCATCAAATTTATAAAATTTTAAGTTTCTTATGATCATCATAAGAATAAAAATAATTTCAATAATACACAAAGCAACATACATGTAGCCTGATATACATCCTGCATAAAAAATTTACAATTCGAACAAACTAATTGGCACAAAATTTCCCTATGCACAAGAAGTGTAATGAAATACACGACTGGGATCAGACGTAGTTTGTCTTCAGATCTCTGTTACCAACATATTAACTCTGTAGGAACACGAAAATCAAGGCTCATCCATAATTCAAATATATAAGTGAACTTGGATGCGGTGAGAGTAACTTTAGTTATATTTCCTTTTTTTACGAAAAGTATTTTTTGAATAAAAATCAACAAATACCTTTTGATTGAATCTAGCTTGTAAATGCAACTGAAATTATCGCATCCTTTTTTACTTGATTAAACTTCAATGTCACATTAACAATCAGTCAATGAACTACTAATGCGCGGTAGCTCATTTAAATACCCTTCATTTTTACAGTCTTTCAAGTAAATGCAATACAAATTAATTGCTTTTTTAGCCGTGTATCGTAAATCTACCTATTCATTAATTATGAACTGTATGAATATTGCATCAACGATAAAATTGTTAAGCGATGATTACTCAATTTTTCGTCATAAGATCCAACTTTGTACTTTTGAAATATGTTTTTGATTTTTAGTACATTACTACAATTAGTACATCAATGAAGTACAAATAACATCGAAGTATATTTGTGATTACTATTTTGTTATTTCCTAAACTTTTCAAATGCGTATTCATCATAAAAGTAATTCTAAAACTTCTTCAGTAAAAATATTCAATTAAAATATTTAACAGTATATTAAAAACTGAAATAATGTCCAAATAAGTTTCAGTTAATGACTTAATTATCTTGGCTACAAAACGTTAAACATTAAAAACTTCTATTTTTTGGATAATTATGTCTATAGCGCGATTGGTAATCATAAAAATTATGTTAAATACAAGAAATACAGAATAAAGAAAAACTTATCTCGACATTGTTTCAGTGGCAATAGAAATACTGAATTGTCATGGTCAACTGTTGCTAATAAAAAAAGAATCTGAACTGGAAAAAAAAACATGAATGACAAGGCAAACGGATGGACGATCAACAATTAATTCGAATTCCATAGTGCGCATTATAGTCAAACCTCGTCCTCGTCAGAGATGCCTATACGTACGCGTCTGTACGTCTCCCCTGAATATGATGAAAAAACTGCCTCCAGCTAGTAAGAGTTTTGCTCGACCAGACCCAGAAGCTGCTCGTGATGCCCACGATCATGGCCATCAGGTACTTGATCATGAACACCTCGAAGTCGGGTTTCCTACCAAGATCGCGCGCTCTATTGCCCATCGGACACGGTATGGAGTAGAGAGCCTGGGGTCCCGGTCGCGAGCACATTTCCATATTCCATGTCAGCATCCAGTTGTCAAAATAGGCCTGCTCGTAGAAAAGGCAGGCGATGACGATAAGGGCGGGCACTGTGTAAAGGACCGAGAAAATACCGATGCGAATCATCAACTTCTCGAGCTTGTCGGTCTTGGTGCCGTCGTGCTTCATGACCGTACGGATGCGGAAGAGCGAGACGAAACCCGCGAGCAGAAACACGGTGCCAAGGACAAGATAGACGCAGAGCGGAGCAAGCACGAAGCCGCGAAGAGCTTCCACGTTCCATAGGCCGACGTAGCATACACCTGACAGTATGTCACCTGTTGAATTATTCAGAATGAATGCGTTATTAAGGATACTGGAGTGGAATATTCTGAATTACATTTGATTGAAATTATATTGAAAAAATCTATCAAAAAATACTCAATTTTAATTTTACTTTACAGCTAAAATTGTAAATATTATTTTTTTAATAATATTAATCGTTATGCAATTTTTTATTTATTTAATCTGCTTTTCAGTTGAAATGCATATTTGTAGCAGTTTACAAGCAGATTGGTAAAGTATCACTATTAATCTTAACAATGATAAGAGGACGTATTCATCTTATTAAGATTAATAATGAGCATCATTGGGCTAAATTGAAATTTATTTGAGGAACAAAACATCAATTTCTCTCAAACGAAGATCGTTATTAATGCATACAAAGCAACAAATGGTGCATACCTTCAACTTTTCCCATCGCAAGAATAGAGACAGTCTTAACTGCTGGTGCAGCCCATGCTGCCAAATGAAAATATTGTGAATTGGCTTCTATGGCCTCGTGTCCCCATTTTAAACCGGCAGCCAAGAACCAGGTGAGTGTAAGAATGACCCACCAGATACTGGAAGCCATTCCAAAGAAGTACAGGACCATAAAAAGAATTGTGCACAGTTCATGCTTTGTGCCCTGAGTTATGGTGGAGGCCATCTGAATTCTATAATCGGCAGGTGGTGGGAAAGGCTCCTTACATGAAATGGAATTTCCAGCTGCCCAGCCGACCATATAAGCCAATGCAACCATTAAATAGCATACTGATAAAAATATAATTGGCCTTTCAGGATACCTAAAACATGAATATTTATGAATATTAAATGTCATTTTTACAGATTAATGTGTTTTTAAGTATTCTAAATTTTATGTTTATATATCCTGCCAAATTATGTTAATTTGAAATTTAATGTGAAATTTATGTAAATAAGTAAAGTAATTATGTAAATGTATTCATTGTTATCCATCAAACTATTTCAATTGCTACATTTATGTGATAATAGTGTGTATGAAGAAGATAATCGTTTAAAATGAACATTAACAGTTAAAAAAATAACTATAACAAAAAACTTACCTAAATCTGTCAGTGTCTATTAAGAAAGTTAAAAACGTGAAGAAGCAAGATGCTGCGCATAGAGTAGCCCAAGTACCAATCCAAACCCTAGCAAATCTGCGCTCCTTTTCAGTGAAGAACATTCCATCGCAGGGTGCTCCACAATTAGGCTCGACTTTATTTCCAACTTTAAGCGTGTATCCTAGTCCGTGTGGAACTTTAAACTGCACAGGACACACGAATCCAATGTCTCTTGCTCCGAACATGAAGTTGTTATTGCTAAACGGTTTGGGTATATTGCCCCAGGAGGGGTGAAATTCGGGTGCGGGCAGTTTTACATCCTCGATAGGAGTAACCTCAGTGGGCGCAGACTCGTTTTTACCCACGCACAGCACAGGTCCACCGTTCTCGGGGAACTTGGAGCACTCCATGCTCTCTGGCCAGTAGAATCCAAAATTATTCATCAGTCTCTCACAGCCATTCCTGGCACTCTCGCACAGCGACCTACAGGGTGGCAGGGCTTTGTCAAGGATAGTACAGACCGGAGCATACATGGCACAGAGGAAGAATTTAAGATCAGGGCTGCACTTGAGCTTGACGAGGGGCGAGAACTGATGGACCTCGGGTCCGGCGTCCTCCTGCTTCTGGTGATTGAGTAGGTTGGGCATGATCGTCTCGTTGTAGGGCATGTCCTTGCACAGGTTAATGCTGATGGGCTCGCACTTTCCGTGCGGGGCGAGGGGATCCTTGGCGTGCAGCGCCCAGGAGGCGGGCACCGCCCCCAGGATTAGGACGACGCCAAGGACCGCGAGAAGCCTCATCGCAGTCGCCTCGAGCGTCATCTTCCACCGAACGCGTGCGCTTCCAACACTACCACTGTACACTGATGTTGCTGCTCCGCCCGTCGATCCGTTCTTACAAAGCACATAGCATAGCGCGCGCGTTCGCTCTCACCACCGCTGCGGCAGCATCTCCTCCTTGCACGTAACACACAACGCGAGCGGCCACCTGATACTTACGACGCTACACGCTCGCCACGAATTTTCCTCCACTCTATCCTCTGTCCGCGCCGCACACAGAGAATCTTGACGCGCGCGTTTCTTCTTCACCAAAATTCTAGGACGATGCTGTTTGTCGCGCGCCGCCCTCGTCGTCGTCGTCGTCACGACGTCCCCGAGAAAACATGGAGGAGGAGATGGCGGAGGACTGAGAGAGAGAGAGAAGAAGACGGCGGTGGTGGACGGTGGTGGTGCTAGTGTGCGCGAAATAGCGTGTAACCTGCGACGACGGCCGTGGCGCGCGCGCGCATTCGCTTCGGCGTGTTTGTGTGGATAAATGCGTGTAAACGTAAACAGGGAGGGGGGAGGGAGGATGCGCGCAGTCGCCGAGCAGACAAAGATGGACGACGACACGCAGCGCGTCCGTAGGAATTTTTCGGTGTCAGCCGCCCTCTATGAGGGAGCTCGAAGGCCCGCTCGTTTTGCCGTAAAAGGATTTTCCTATATACTCATTGTTATGGGATGAGAATGAGAGAATGTTTTGGGAGAGCTGGGCCGCATACCTGCCGCCGATGTGACACGTATGAAATTGGAATTTCTATGTGTATAGCGGCGGCGTGTGTGTTTGTTGTTTTCTTTCGGTTTTGGATGGAGGGGTCTTTTTTGTTGTTAAAAAAAAATAGGTCGAATAACGTTGTGCAAGTTATGTGGAGAGGCGACTTGTCACATTAAAATATATAATCCTGTTAGTAATAAGTAGTTCGAAATGATAAAATGAATTGCATTCCTACGTTTCTAAGAAATCCATGATATCAATTTATAAATAGAATTAATAAGTTTAATTAAAAATTTTTTCTGATCTAAATAATAACTAAATGTGGTCATAAGTTATAATTTTAAGAATAAAGTAATAAGAGACGATATTATGTAAATGATAAAACAAATAGTTAACTAAATGAAAAGTGTGTAGGTCATACATATTATAAATAATCTAAAAAATTATATGTTTAGTTTTTGATTTTTATTTCACCCGAACCTGACATACATCTTATTATTCATCTTCGACAGACATTCGCGTTATTTTGTTCGTTCTCCCGCGCTTGCGGTTCTGTATTTTTTTTTTATATATATACTTATTTAAATACTATTTTTTTTTCTTATATCTTTGGCGATTGATTTTCTTCAGTATAGGTTCATCTGGCTATCTTTATATTTTATATATTTTTCTGGATCGCTTTGTTGATTCTAGTTTGTATTATAAGTTTGTCTTCGGCACTCACTTTCCTTTATTTAAATCACGTTATTCGTTATGATACGCATTTCTGAGAGTTTTTCAAATCATTTATATGTATATTATACTATCGAGTAAAAGTTTGAATTGATCAGTTATAATAATCTTCTTCGTGTTGATAAATAAAATTGAATACTGATAAGAAGATTATTTTATCGTTATAACTTTTTATAAACCTTCCTTTGATTAAAAATAGAATTGTTATTGAAATGATTTGAAAAGCTCTGAAAAGTCGTACTTTAACACATACGCATTATAATAGTTCCGTTAATTACTATTTTATCATCTTTTTTATGACTTAGTTTTTGTCAATCGCTAGATCACGATATTCATAAGTTTTATAAATAAACGAAGGATTCTATTTCCTCGAAGGAATTTAACCGAGAAAACTCTTGTCAGCCTTATAAACGCATTTTCACGTATTAGTTAACATTTGAAGATTCGGTAAGGAAGAAAGTTTTACTTGGTTTTATTTGCAGTATGTCGAGCTACTTCAGTCGCTTTCTCGTTTTCAAGCGTAAACAATATTTGTTTTTCTTCAACTTTTCTTATGTAGAAAAAGAATAAATTTAATGTATCGACAAATTATCATAATGTAATTTGCACGCTCTACTTTTGTTTAGAAATCACTTCGATCGTGTATACAAATTTTACAAAACTCCATACAAAATTAAGTAAATTTTGGCCCAATAGATACTAAAGCACTAAGTTCAATTGATAGTTAATCGATTGATCGATAGAATAAAAAAGATTCTCATTCCTCTCCCCCTTATTCCGATCAAACGTTTTATCGCTCGCGTATAAAATAAATTTTTCAAGTAAATGTATATTTACACCGCATTGTACTTTTGTATACCTAAGAGTTTTTGCCGAACGAAAGAACGAACGGAATGGAAAGTACGTAAGAAAGGTATTTCCTGAAATACCATTATAAATTACATGTATATATTATTATCACAATAACTTGGCGAAGAGATAAGGACGAGAAAGACGATTTTTCTTTATACCTCTATTTAAGTATCCGATATTTTTCTCGACTTATCGCATATTATAGGAGTACAATCAAAGTATGATTTTCAAAGGTGCTATCGTTCCTGTATGCAAAGTCATTACGTGTTTGTTAAAATTATCAATCCAGAAATATTCTTTCATTATTTTATAGTGACTTGATGATATACAAAATTTTGAATATCGTATTAACAAATTGCGTGTCTGAAAAAATGCTATAAACGATATTATTATAACAATAATTTTAATTAAAGCATACTTTTGAGTTTTGTTACTTTGTGATAAATGACTTTGCAATGGACGAGGCGTAAAATCGATAGGATTACATTATTAAGATACTCGAGTCTAATTGATAAATAGTAATTTTTCGAGAAAACGGACAGACTTTCTTGAGGAATAAGTCGGACGAGCACAATCTAAATGAATCTACGTGCACTCGATACGAGCTTAATATATATTCATATATGTAATGATCTGTTTTTGCATTGCAACGACTAGACTTACTTCTCGATGTAATTATTCGCTTTACTATATACAACTTCCATAAGTATCTCTGTTTTTTTTTTAATATTTTGTTGCGGTCAATTTTGAATCATTAAAATCAGCGATCAGTTGGAAAATAAATTTAATTTCGTAAAAATATACATTTTATAGGTGAAAATGTTCACCTCTATTACACACTAATCATAATTTCTTTACTTTTATCATGTGTTTCAACGAAAAATAATGTTAAAATCATTGTTGTTTTAAAAATTTGTTCAAGATTTCAAGATTGACCACAATTTAATTCACTTTTGGCTGGCTTTACGTGTGGGTTATCATTCCTTCATCATTTTTCTTCACGTCGTAAATAACAAAAACTATATATCGTATTTATACTTTTTTTCGAATGTACACACGTTTATATATATAATAATATATTTATCATACTATCTGAATGTGTGGTTGTACTCTTGAGCAAAAAATATGAGTGTGCTCGTGGAATAATATCGCCTCCAAACGAACGTGCAATATTTCGTCGTACTTTTGGATAGAGGTGCTATTTTGGCACTGCAGATTATATTATCCTCTTTATTTTAATACACACACTGTGTTGATGAAAGAGTTCGCTTTTAGAACGTAAGTATGTGTCTTTGTGACTCTCACTATCCCCTACGTTTAGAGAAGAACGAGACGAAGAATAATGGACTGCGAAATTTCATATCCACAGTAGTTATCGATCTACTGGTGCACTAAAAAAATACACTGAGAACCAATTAAATATTTCGTACATTATGCGTATAATGATAAGTATTCGTATAGTTTAATTTACAAGTTTGTGATTGACATTTATAAATTTCTTATTTATCGATTATAATACTTTTATATTCTAATTCAGTGTCGATTAGAATTACATGAAACATTGATTAGTCAATATTTAATTGATTTCAGGTTCCTTTTTTTAATGCTATACGAATCACGTTTTATTTACAAATATCCTTTCTCGCTCCGTACTACCTAAGTATTCAATATACATATACGTTTATGAGTATGTGTGTCTGATGAGTTTGCAGCACTGGCTTATCAACTTATGGTCAGTGCCTTAGGACTCTGCATTTTCGATTTTGGAATTGATTCGCGCGTCTTGATTCTCTCTTTTTCAGTTTGACAGGTCATGAAAAAAAAAATAACTCGTTTCCATCGAAACCAACAAAGAGCAATAACTATAATTATATGCTGAAAAATTCAAATGCGTAATAAAATAACGATTTACTATAGTCGAACGATAATGACAAAAAATAAAAAAATATCATCTTGAACGTAAACGCGTCGACGAATCTTTTTGCAATAGCGAAATATTATATCACGTTGTACATTTTACGTATCATTCGCGTATACATGTACGTGCGAACATTGAATTTCGGAACTTTGCACCGCTCGCTACTCCTTTCGGACGATATACTTGTACCACTTTGGCCTCGAGTCTCCCGTATCACGCCCTCTAATAACGTTACCCGATAGATAATCTATTACGTATATTTATAAAGAATAATGTCTATGGCCTTGTGTTGCTCGTGTTGCAAAAAATTAGTGTAAAATTTACACGAACTTAGGTCTTTGTTAAAAGAGTTTTTCCTTTTCGTACATATAATATATATATTTATGATTTTATTATATAATAGTTTTGTAAATATAAATGTTACACCAATTTATTTGCAATATATATGTAATATATACTCTGCATATATGTATAATTTATTCACAGAAATTATATATTTATCTTTTATTGAGATGTTCCCTGAGAAATTAAATAACGCGTCGATCGAGCTTTATTTTGCGGTTTTGATCTCCTGGATAAAGTTTCGCCTGCGAATCTATGTGTGCTATTAGTAATCGAGTTTCTGGTGTACTTTACCATTCTACTTATTGCGCATTATAATCTAGCAAAACATGCTCTCTGATTTATCGTCCAGCGAATTGTGATTTTACCTTGAAAGTGATTGCAATATAGAATTAATTGTAAAATCAGTCCCACTTTAAATAGTATATAGTTAAAGAAAAATTTCAATATATAAACCCAGGGTGTAAAAGAAATTGTTCATCATTTAGAATGTATTTCTTATATAATCTTATAATTTAGGAAGACTCCGGTTACCTTGAAATATATATGTACGAATTTAAAAATTAGAATTAAATTTATCCAGAAATTCAGACTTTAGTAATATCCATATTTTTCTCTAAACAAACCCTTTTGGCACTAGTTTACATGTTATATACCTCACATTGACACCGCATTACAGGATGTTTTCGTGAATTTCGTGAGCTTTTCGCGAACCACCATAGACATCCTCCTCCGTACATTTGAAAAATAAAATCTATTTACAATATACTCTCCCCTTGCCTACATCCTACACTTCTTCAACAAAAACGAAAACACCCGCCGATCCATCCACGCAAAACTCACGAAACCCCAGCTCGCCGAAATCGAAGAACCGCACGGAAGATACACTATATACGTATATAAGTACGTCGTTTACGAGAGGCTGATGAAGAAGGTGCGCCGCTGCTGCTGTTTTCTAGAGCCATCGTCGTCGGCATCATCGTCGTCGTCGTGGTCGTCGTCGTCGCAGCTGCGTTCGCGGTGGGCGATAAGCCGGCCTTAGCTGTTCATGACGGTGGAACGGCGCGAGTAGCCGCGCCGCGTCACGGTTTCGCCTTGGGCTTCGCACTCGCGCTTCACCCGGTCGATTATGTCTGCTACGAGCTTCTCCTCCTTCTCGCGCTGCTGCTCCCAGTCCGGGCCCTTGCCGATCTGCGCCAACACACATTATGTTGGGTTTTCTCTTTGTTTTTTTGTATCTATTAATTTTATTTTTATTTTTTGTAAATGCAGTGTGTGTAGTTGTGATTTTATTTAATATTTTTTTCTTTTTTTTAACTATTTGAGAATTTTTATGAATCTTTTTAAAAAAGCAATAGTTATTATGTGCAAAATAAATGTTTGACCAATACTTCAAGAAAAATTACAATTTTAAATGATCAAAAAATTTGTTTTTTAAAACTGTGGAGATAAATTCATATTTGTATATACTATTACTGCGTGGACTGTAATTTGTGAAATTACGAGTATGAGCTTTAAATACAAATGCAACATCTATAAGCAACAACATTCATATTTAAGCTTTCTGTTATAAGATACATGAAAAAATTTAAAATTTAAATTTCAATCTTTTTTCATGTCTCCTCTAAATAATGCGAAATTAACACAGCAAGTAGCGCAAAGCGTTTTGTAATATTATTCCATACCAATAATTGTGATAAAAAAATAAAACTTATATATTAATCGATAAGCAAAATAAAAAAGATGTTTCTGTTCAGTGTGTCACGTGCTTAAAATAATGAAATTGATTGATTATTATCTGTGTGCATGCGTTAAGCGGCAGTACCAAATAAAATAAAAAAGTAAAATGGAGGTTAATTTATGCAAAACAACTGTAATTTATTTTTTTTTATAAAAACCATTTTATTAACAAACTGCGAGAGAGCTATAAGCATCGAGCGGTATGGCCGAATGCATAATGTATAAATAGCAGGTTCAAAAAACCAGATTCTACAAAGTTTTCTTTTGCGAAAAAATTGGCCCGAAAAATCAGTACAATCATAAATTTGTACTCGTGTGTGTGTATATATATATATAGGAACTTATTTCGGTCAAAAAACATTCTTCATTATATTATATATGTATATAAATTTGCGTACAAAACTCAGTATTTTACTAAAACGTCCGTTAATTCCCATCACAACATCAATTCGACTAGAATGTACAAAGTGGGCAAATCCACGCATTAGGATCTGGCTTTCTTTCATTTCATTTGGAACAATATTAATTAATAGTAATGAGGGTGCACATGTATGTATAAAGTATATAAAAAATGTACAATACACACATAAATATATAAATGTCATAAACATACTGGCCGATGAGACAGCTAATAGTTAATGCGGGTCCTTACACAAGCATTGCATATACGCGCATAAGGTGTGTATCGTACGATTATATGTGCAGCCATAGATATATAATGAGTTAACGATAACACAGTAACGATGTTGATTTATGTTTACTTTCTGTCTTACAGCTAATGAGATTGCACGTGTTGTTTTATGAAGTAATGTCGAATTTGCACTAAGAGAGAGGATCGTTGACGTGCATAGAGGAGTATATGTATATAAATAAGCTTTTCAGGTTGCTATGTGTGTGTGTGTGTGTGAGTATATGCGTATAATATAAATCAATGAGTTTGAAAGTTGTCAACAAATATTGCAATAATTAATCTATTGCCGTAAAAAAAACACACGATTCGAAAATGAAAAATCGCAAAAGATAAACATAATCAACAACCCTCAAACCCACATAATATACGTAAGAGTCTGATCTCGCTACACAACCATCCAAATTCTAATTAATAATCTATACCCCTAAGAACTATAACAAAAGATATAAGTACAATGAAATACACGAGCGCGCGGTCCACATCTCCGATTGCACAATCTCTCGATCCCCAAATAGAATCCTTACATCGGTCGGTTTGCTGCCGCGTCCGCCCTGGTGATGCGACCTCGCGTTCCCGCCGGCAGTCCCGTTGCTCCCCGCCTTGTTCCCGTTGAGCGTGATGCATCCCGGCTCGAGGACCAGCTCCCGGTTCTCGTCGTTCTCCGCGTGCTCGTCCGCGGCGTGGCGCGAGCTCAGGTGGCCGATGTAGCCCTTGCGCGACTTGAAGTAGGCGTTGCAGCTGTGGCACTTGAAGAGCGGCGCCGGCGGCTGATGATGATGCTGCGCCTGGCTCACCTGCTGCTGCGTCGTCACGTGGAGCTTGTACTTGTGACGGTACCAGCGGGTGCGCGAGGGCAACACCTCGCCGCACCACTTGCACACGACCGAGCCGTCCTTCTGGATCAGGTACTCCAGCAGCTTGCGCAGAGATATAGGGCGCGAGAGTTAGGCAGTGCGTGCGATGGCTCTGTGTGTGGGGGGACGGGGTTGGAAGGTTGATCCTCGATCTGCGCGCTTTGGGTTTCTTTGCTTGCTGTTTTTCCCGTCCTTTTGCGTTTTGTTTGTGTGATGCTTATTATACTTGTAGAGTGAGATTGAACTTGGAGTGTTAATGAGCGTGAGATGGGAAGACACATTTCGATTCTTTATTATTAGCTTTGAACTTTAAACTTATATTGTTCTATGTATAATGTACAATAATATGAACTTTAGATTCTAAAGTAAATATAATTTTCAACTTCTAATAAAATCACATGTTTTCGTTAAAGAGACGATCGAATTTCATCAATAGTTTAATAAAAATATTTAAGCTTTTATCAATGAAACCTAAAATTTTTAAACACTGTGTACAGATCTCGTAACGGTAAGTATCTATGACTAATATTTTATCAACACTGCAGCGTGGTATAATTTCCAATCATGAATTAGTAAACATTAAAATATGTTTTCTAAACATATACAGTATGTGTGCGTGATTGAATGATTGTATATACTTTCATAAAAATGAACATAAATGATAACTACAAAACTAATAGTAATATGGGTATCACACGATTTGGTGTATTATAATGTTTGATTATATTGTTAATGACAGGTACAAATTATGGAATGGTTGGTAAAGTGAAAGGTGTACAATGCGGCTGATGAAATATCACTACAAAATATTCACTTATTTTTTAATTTAAAAATTATCGAACTAATGTGAGATCACGTCCTGTTGAAATATATATATGACAATTCCCGTCTGGAGCATCAGTCTCGTATGAACAATTGTTACAACTTCCCGTAACTACAGACAAATTATTTAGTTTTTTTAGTTCTTTTTTGTTTATTGGAAAAAACTTTTTTTTTTTTTTTTAAATACGTTTCATACGTAGTACAAAATTTAAAGCTAATGAGTATTCAATACGTAACACAGATTGTTATAGACCAGTGGAAAACGTCAAATAATATTTCTATATTTCAGCAAAAATGACATTGCATTGCATTCACTGTACGATTAACTTAGACTATGCTTTCGATTTGCAACAAATGTTTCATCCAAGCGAACGGCACGTAATTAAGTTGCATATGGTCCCCAACGAAGGTCAATAGATAATATATGGATTGTAACAGATCTGAGTTAACATAAATTATTCTATCGCACATGTCAACATATATTATCGTGAAACTTTTAAGTAAGACCGACTTCGCTAAAAGTTTCAAACACACGCGTCTTTAACGAATTAATTAACTAATCCATCAACAAACTGACTAGACGAACAAACGTATTAACTAGAATTTTGCTATATATAATAATCGACTAGATCCGAACAAATTGACTAGAAACAAAAAAGCTACAATAAATTATCAACTACTTCATTTGATCTTTCATTTTTCATTTCATTTCCTAGCGACTAATGAGATCACGAAAGATGAAGAATCATCATTGTACACTTGCATTACAAAGTGAGATGACATTGGTAGCAGTTGATAAGTGTAAAAATCTAGAGAAGTATCGTCTTCCTTGTTACACTAAATAAATTAATTAATTTACCTCTTACAACATTAATTATACTTATTGCACTGTCAATAAGCTTACAATTGAAGTGTCACACAAATTTCTAATGTAATGCAATTAATTAATAAATACATTAATTACACTTCATTCGCTTACTTTTATAAACTTACTTCATAAATTATTGATTTCAGCACTGCTGTAACCATTCAGTATCTAAATTTACATACTCCTCCTCACAATAAACCCAAGGAAGACAATTAAACTACCCTCGACTTTACACTCTCCTGCAATTATAAAGAAACGTTTCAGGAACGTTTCTGTAACGTTTTATTGGTGCCTCGAGAACTTTGTTAAAATATCGAGAAATGTTTGTAGAATGTTACGGAAAAAATCATACTTTGCAAAGACGTTTGCAAACCGTTGAAATATTATTTGCCGTCATAATTATCTTTATATCCAAAGAAACGGTTCTTACAAGTTATCTATTGAGCATTTGACAAATGTTCTTAAATATGACGCATAAAACGATTGTGTCCCGAAAGAACGTGTTAATAACATTGCCAACTAAGTAAGTTTTGTATAACATTATATTTCCCGTAACGTTACAGAAACATTTTTCGCTATTTTCTACTCACGTTCGTTGCAAAAACGTTCATGAGAAAGCCTTCCTGACACCCCAAACCTAACATCCTACTCCGAGAACCGTGCTAACTAGATCCTGGGCCTGAGCTCGGAGCCGCCGTGGCGCCAGCTGGCCCCGCGACTGCAGCTGGTGGTAACGGCGCTGCGCGCCAGGGCCTCCAGGAGCGTGCGCTGCTGCAGGTGCTGCTGGCCGCGCCTGCTCCTGGGCCCGAGGGCCGTGGTCGCGATCGCGCGCAGCGGCCCACCCGCACCAACCTGTTTGCGGACCTCGGGCTCCTGCTCCGCCTGCGTCGTCGCCGTCTGCGTCGACTGCTGCTGCTGTGGCTGGCCCGGATCCTCAGGCTTGATGATGACGCCGTCCGTGAGGAAGTGTACGCCCTCGCTCGCTACCAACGGCGAGGACGGCGGTTTTTGATCACTGATGGCGACGCTGCTGCTGCTGTTGTTACCCGTCGTCGAGGTTGGTTGCTGCTGGTGATGGTGGTGATGGTGCTCGGAGGCGGAGGTGATGGAGTCGGAGTCGTCGTCCGAACGCGCGGGATCGAAATCCTCCGGGGTGTAATGGTCGGAGGGGTGTGGGTGGTGGTTCGCTGAGGCGCCCTCGGGAGAGTTGGAACCCACGCCGCAGATCTCGAAGGTGATGTCGCTTGGCAGACAGGGCAGGTGCTGTTGCTGCTGAGAGCCTGGAAAAGAGGAAAGATCGAATCGAGCCGATAGTAAATTTGTTTGAATTTTAAATATGGTCAAAAGGTTTTCTTTTTACGAAAATGTATATTTCGAAGGACGTTATTCGATTGTAATGTAATGTGGTATTCATTTGTACGGACGAACATCAGACTTTATTAAATCGTAAAATAGCTTATTATCATGGTTTAATTTTATAGCATCGATAAAAAGTGACGCAATGTTGTTTATAAAATTTGTCGTATTAGACAAACATTATTCAGACAATAAAATTACTAATTTATTCAATAAGTGTAGTTCCAATCGAAGGTCACTCTTCAATAATTGTAAATCAATTTTATAAGACAACTTCAGCAAACGCAGATCTATGTCTTGGTAGAATATCTTAACTAATAAATTTATTTATAATATAACAAATTCATACCTAAATTATATTACAATACGATAATTAGAAGGATTTAGGTAGGTGTTTATAGAATCAAAACTCAAGTATTAAGTCTCTCTATACATATATATTTTTTTAAAGAAGGATGTGGTCATTGATACAAGAAACGCTCGATCGGATAAGACTATTGCAATGTATATCACAAAGAGTTACAAAGAAACTACAATTAGATAAAAACAAATAGAAATAATATATAATCGTATTTTAACTTTCTTCATCTTCTTTTTCTCAGTAATTATCTCTGCATCGCCACCAGGCACCATGATATAGTAATATAGGTACATGCGTACATATATAATTATAGAAACACGCGTAACGAATAATGCGAAAGCTGACAACGCAGCTTCTTTATAGCTCCTACCGTACATTCTGCGCTAACAGTTTTCTTCTTTAACTTCTCGTTTCTCGTATTACAATATGCAATAGTAGATTAATAATACAATAATATATAATAATAATATTAATTATGTTAACGCTTTCTTTTTTGCATTAAAGTGTACCCAGCGGTGTGACGTAGATGCTACATAACATAAAATATGTGTATTTCATATATATAATATTTATAAATCTTTTTATTGTCCCGCAGCGCGCAGTCCATCGTGTTTTGGAAGATAATAGAAGACTCATAGTCAAGACCTTCTCGTCAGCCCCGTTCGTCGCATTTAGCCGTTGCATTGCCATTGGTATACTAAAGAATTAAAAAAAAATGAAGCAACCGTGCGCTGGTGCGTGGCGCGTGGTGCGCTGGCGCGATAAGAAAACTTTATGAATAGATATGTATTCGTGTAACTCGAAGGGAAGTGGGGGAGATATGCGGCGAAGAAAAAAAATAAGAGACAGCGTTTCGTGCTTTGTGTGTTAAACTGTGTATATGTATTTATTTGTCGTCGCCTTGGCGTGGCGTTAAATAGAATATTTGCATCGTGAATAATACAATAATAATTATATATATATATATTTATATATATAAATATATATAATACGAGCCCTTTTGAAGGTCCCCGGCGGCGAAATATGTGTACACATTAATGCGTTTCTCCTCGTTCCAGATTCGCGCGCGCTAGTGGTGCTTCCCCCCTCCCCCCGCGCGACGTCGGCGTTTCGTCAAAACTTAATCGCTCTACCTAGTACCCGATGTTACTTCTATTATAATTAGACAAGTAATGCGATGAACGTTATTCTTTTTCGCCGATCATCATAGCAAGAATATAATATTAAACATTAATGTAGTAGTAGTGATTTAGCAACGCAAGTAGTAGCGATGATGGATTATTCTACAAGACTATAACGTAAGTGTGAATCGATCGTGACTTCAATAATAATACATGGAAGAGAGAAGAAAACACAGATATAAACTACAAGATAAATTTAATTTATGTGTACAAATGTTGAATATAGGTGTCTGCGGATGGATCGGTTTTTTTTTCGTCCATGTGCGCGAGATAAAATTAGGAAATTTAACGAGATAGATTTGCAATTTTATTGCAAACACGTGATTTTTCTTCGCGAAATTTTTTTTTTAATGGGCAAGGGTTTAAACTGCGTTTTTCATAAATTTTTTTTTCTAATATAATTACATGTATTTTATAATTTTTTTAAGACAAATATGGTAAATATATGTATAAAAAACGTATAATATAATAAATTACCATTTTTAATGTTTCAATTATATGTTAAACAATTGTAACAAATTAATAAATGACTTTTAATAATGTGAATAGTAGATTTATTTATAAAATTTGTCAAAATTAGCCATAATTAAAGAGTATTTATAACGCCTTAAATAAATAGTAAAGTAAACTAATTCAATCATTTTTCTTAGTGAGTAATGAATATAAAGAGATAAACATATCACAATTTAGATTGATAAAGTAAAGTAGAAATAAAAAATATAATTGCAGTGAAGTTTTTTTATTCAAATTTAATTTTACTGAACCAGTTAGTAACATAAGAATTAACATTTAACCGCTTAATAATCTTAAATACTCAAATATAAACAATTATTTATTTTTCTTTCGCAGTTTAAACGCCCAACCACATTCTCTATGCTCTAATTTTTAAATATAAATTATATTGTGCATTTATAAAAAGAAGAAAAATCTCGTTTTTAAAGTTTTAGAAGGACCTGTAAGCTTGTCGACGAACAAAAGGGGCATATGCTAAAAGCATTAAGCCACCTCGTGGAAATTAGGCGACATTAGACACGCACGAACGCACCTTCTAGATATATATATATATTCATATTCTCTATTAAATAAATTTCTCCATTTAAATTTCTCACTATATCTCTAAATTTTTCGTTACAAAACTCACAATTCATTCACGCACAACTCGCACATATTCATTTATTACATATACACACAAACCTCTTAATATTGTAACAATGTATATATAACGTGGAAGACCAATACTGCTTTCGGCTCGATTCACGTACGAAAGCTTGACAAAATGAACGAGAGTCGTCGCAGTACCGTGAAATGTGCGTACTTGTTAAATAACTATTTTTCCATTTTCAAATCGGATGCTATTCGTTAATCATTCAAAAGACGAGCACGATTAGCGTTTTTTGTTATCCTCCTTTTAAATTAGATAGATTCTTCTCTATAAAAGTGCATCCCAACACCGAAAAAATTTATATTATGAAAAACGAAAAAATCAACGAACAATGTATCCTCGTTAAATCGTTTCCTTTGTTATTCTTTTATAAACAAAACGTTATAAAAATTGTACGTCGAAAAACAATATTGATGGTAAGAAAACAAACAAGGAACCTACGTGGAAGATTTTTCAGTCAAGAAATAGATATATAATGATAATAATGCACATCAAACATGTAATAATAATTTTCCATCTCTCTATAACTTTGCTTTTTTAACACACTTTACTCGTGCCTGTGGGTGCAATTGTGCATCGATATCGCATTATATTTTCTTTTGAAAAATTCATATATATATTTATGCTGTGCGCTCATAAAACGATTAGTAATAGTAAATATATAATTATACAATAATATTCTCGTAACTATATAATAATAATAATAATAATAGCGGTAATCGTAACAGCAATAATAAAAATAGTAATGTTTGCAAATAATAATAATAATAATAATAATATTGATAGAAAGAGTAATAAATCGTCAATAAACTATTCTCTATAATACACTCAATTTCGAGGCCTGTACACATATACACGATCACTGCTAAACAGTCGCCTCTTGTATATTTGTGCATAACTTCATATTATCGTTACAAATCTTATATACTTTGTAATTATCGCTTGCATCTGTTCCCGTAACACGGTCCAAAATCTGCTACATCATAGTAATCTATTTATATAAATCTTTCTATCGCCACCTTATACGCTTCACGTTTTTAAACATTATAAACTTTTGGAAATATAATATATATTTATAGCATTACATATACTCTTGAAATACTTTCTATATGTCGACAAATGGTTTTTACGCGCACCATTGGGTTTTTCTTTTACATGAGGGAAGAAAAATTCCTTCGGTTAAGAAAAAATGCTTACATTATAAAATCCACTAAAGGGATTTTGATAAATCGGTCATTGCATAGATTATGAATGATTCTCTCATAAATATACATATATAATAGTAGTATTTGTTTTGTTGATTTCGCAAGATAAAGCGGATATGTATATATATTTATTTATTCTCGTTCTTAATTCTTTTTTATTTATTGGAATTGCTTTTCAACTTTCTCGGTAGAGAGTTATGATATTCAGCGATATCAGTAAAAAATAAATGTCGAATTTCGTATTCAGAGAATTCATTCGCAGAAAAGACACAGCGATGTTTGAAGTATAAAAAAGGAAGAAACAGATGCTCAGAATCGACAAAGAAAGAAACTATTAAGAAATCCAATCAATGGAAACAAATTGCTTTCTCTCTCTTTCTCTTTCTTTTTTTTTACACATTGTTTACAACTATGTATACATAAATATTTATATATCTTGTATTGCATCTGTTCCCGTAGAAATTCTTTCCTTTTTTACCTTGAAGAAATCATTTATCGCTCACTACAGCCTAAGACGCATAACGTGCAAAAAACTCTTGCTTTACAAAAAAAAAAGTATGTTCATATATATACGAAACGAAAAAAAATACTGTCGAGTCCCATGTATCTGATCACAGTGTCGCTGTCTGTTCTACGATTCCTCTCATAATTTAAATTTTGATCGCTCAAACCGTACACTTTGAGATGTAATTGTGGAAGATACAAATGAAGGAAGGTTATAAATATAAATCGTAAGAAAAATTTAAGGCACAGCGTGAACGCCAATTTCTCTTTATCCTAATCGCGGGTCGCGCGGGATCCTTTCAATTGCATCAGCTACGACGGGGAAAATTCCTTGTTGCCGTCGACAAGACTTTGCGGTTGGTTGTTAAGACTAGCTCTACTGCCCTCACGCGTGAATTACTTCTGCAGCGTTAGTCGGTAATTTAAAAATAAACCTCGTTAACCCTTAAAAATGAGCCGAATTCAAAACAAGCCAAATTGTCAACAAGCTCCTCAATCCCGCCAGCAGCGGCTGCTTACCCGATAAGACCCGACAACAAAAAAACTTTCCCACGACAAACAATCATCGTCATCATCATCATCATCATCGTAACCCTAACACGTTCATCCGAAACTCAAAAGTAGAAAAACCTAAATTGTATGTGTTGTATCAAATAATTAAATCCAGGGGGTGTCTCTGGGTGGTTAGAAAAAAAAAGAGAATAAAACAGTCGCTCGACGGAATACACATTGTCGACCCGCGTGCGCCTGGCGCTTTCTAGCGCGCTAATTAGGGCGGCATGAAGAAGCTGAACGGCATGACGCAGTCCTTGGGCATGAAGCAGTCGTGCACCGTCTTCATGTGGTTCTTCATCTTGTCGGGCCTGGAGAACTCCTTGGAGCAGACGGGACAGGGGAAGACTTTGCGCTGCTGGCCCTCGTGGTAGAGGAAGGCGTGTCGCTGGAAGCTGTATTTATTCTTGAACGTCTTTTGTATGTCAACTTTGGCGCACTCCGTGCACTGATACACGCCCTCGGTTATGGACGCGTATCGGAACAGATTCAACCCTCTGACGGACATCTCGGTCAGCTGCTCGGCGGGGTCTTGCGACTGCGAGGTGGCCCTGCGCCTCATTCGCCTCTTGGGCACTTGTCGACCCGAGGGCGCGTTCATAGCGCCCCCGGACGACGGCGTGTTGGCGTTCTGCTGGGGTCTGGGCGTCGAGCTCGAGCGCGGCGACGCGGCCGTCGTCGTCGTGGTGGTATTGCTACTGCTGCTGCTGCTCGTTGTCGCCGCGTTGCTGGTGGGCGTCGACGGCGTGGACGGCGTGTTGTTGCTCGCGTTGCTGTTGGGCGTCGCTCGGGGCGAGGATTCTTGCTGCTGAGGCGTCGTTGATTTCTCGGGCGTGCTCAGACCGCGCGACCTCTCGATCGGCTCGGACTTGACGCTGCCGCTGCTGCTGCTGCCGCTGCTCGTGCTGCCAGGTGTCGAGGCTTGCGCGTAATCTGCAATTGAGATAGGCCTCGTTAGTTACGCTCGGTTTTTTGGCGGATGAGTTGAAAGTGCAATAATATATATAGTAAGTAACGATAATAGTGGTAAAATGCATTGCAGAAATCATATGTAAAGTAACGTCTAAATAATTTTTATTCCTTTGAAAGTTGTTTGCGTTGAGAGTGGTAGATAATAAAATGGCTTTTAATGAAAGAATATTACAATGTTTAATATTCATTGGTAACTGTATAAATAAACAACGCAAATATCTCCAAAAATAGCTAACGTATATTATAAAAAAAACTAATTATTTTAAAATAAATGATCAATCTAAAATAAACAACAGCTTTTATACATCAACGTACTTAATGATTTGGCAGCTCATGCAAACCAAATTGATTGAATAAAATAATATACTTATGAAATTAAATTATATAAATTTATCTTTTGATATAAATAATAAACATTTAACATCTATTATTTACAAGGTGGGAAATGAATTAAAAAATATACTTCAAATAAGGGACATTCTTACAAACATAATGATAATTTGTAAACTTAGCAATTCATGCGAATAAATAATTGTACTAATAATGAATATATGTACTACTTATACTTAATGAATAAGCACAGTAATAATAATAATAAATACATATTATACTAGTAAAACATGATCGAGAAAAATAAATTCAGGATGAGGACAATGGCTGGGCTAGTAAAATAAAAATCAACAAAAGTAACCAATTAAAATTATACCAATCTTTAATAAAATTGCGCGACAACGTGTGCATATATATGTATGTATATATAGATCATATCATCGTGTGTAATGGTGCTCGACGCACACGAGCCCTCCTTCTCTCTCTCACTTTCCACGATATGCGTGCATGTGCGTACGACGCGTCCGTATATATATATATAAATTTATAATATGCATAATATCGCCGTTAAATCGATGGATCATAGCACAAAAAATGTAAAGGAAATAAGTCAGGTATATAGCTTATTTACAAAAGAGAACAGTATATGGGCGAGAAGACATTAACAAAAAAAAAGGAGCAAAAGAACGCGTGCGGTGGTATGAGGGATGTGTGGTGATGCTACAACGAACAGACGCCGTTCGTTTTCGACTTTTGATAAACGCGACGGAAAAAGGAGTCGCAGTATTTATCGTACGTATGATCCTGACTTACGATTGTCGAACGAGGTGAAATAGCTGCATGATAGATAGAACAAAAAAAAAGAAAAGGAATTCGCCTCGTTCGATTTATCGCGTCGTCGTGTTTTCTCTCCTTTTCCCGCAAGACTCGAACATCGACACTTTGGTTTCAGAAATATCGTCAAAACAGACACTCGCGCGTTACCGTATATATAACACCGATCTTTCTCAATTTTTGTACTATCGGAATTCGAAAAGTTCGTCGATTTTCGAGGTCTCCGGCCACGTTTTGAACGCGCGAGTACGAAAAATAAAGCTATATTCTAAATTCATTTCGCTTCGCGCGCGTGGCCGTCAATTCTTTCCGTCACTTTTTTCCCCCCAACATATTTAAATGCAACAGAGTGAGGCGAAAGATTTACATCCCATTCGTCGTAGACTTTTGCTTGTTTTTTTATTATTCTCATATAGCAATAAAATCATAAATCAACAATACGTGTAATCAACATGCAAAACAAAAAAGATATACTTTCTATAATAATAATAATAATAATAATAGTAATAATAATAAATCGTCTCCTTGCGCTCAAATTGTTATTTTACAAATTGGGTTCGATACATGAATATAGCGAAACGCAAAACGACAACTTAAAACATAAAAAAATAATGTATATATTATGTATAAATTCTGGCCAAGCGTCGCAAAGCTCTGATTCGGTCCAGTGTGTATGTGCGCGATAAACCCACACACACACACACGTATATATGCGTGCGACGTATTTACAAATGTTCGTATATTTGCATCGACCGGAATGATCAATTAATGCACGGACTTTGGGAGTTTAATCGAAGAATGCTGTTTAAAAGATGAAAGCGCGACGGAATCAGGAGTTCGCGAAGCTCGGCAAGAGACTGGCGCAGAAATACATACAACTAGTAAGGAAATAATATATAATATAATATATATATATATATATATTTATAATGTAATAATAATAATAAAAACGACAACTAAATAAACATAATTTTTGGCTAAGAATTAACGGTGTACTACTAGACTCGACGTTTTATGACACACGTGTGATTGCCTCGATCGAGCGAATTCTCTTTCCTTCTGCAGGAGAGACAACTAGAAGCGCAAGAAACAAACTCGCCCGAAAAATCATTCTGCTGACTCGTCGTCAGAATCGTTAACGTATATAAAACAGCGAATTTCCTTTTTTTTCCGAAAGAAACATATTCGTTTGTTTTATAAAATGAAAACACATCATTGTGACTCAATGTACATTAAATGTAGAAAAAAAGGAAATAACGTAAAACAACTAAAACTTTTAAACACTGGGTCACGTATACGATATAATATAGGTATATGATAAATTTTGTGCAACATCAAACAACGAAAAAAAAAACTACTTGCAAGCGACTGCCGCTGTGTCTCATGCACTCGAGTTAAAATTTCACAGATGGCAGATAGTACGGATGATTTTATGTAGAGAAAAATATGTAGAACAAGCCTCTTTAATGGCTCGTTTAGCTCAAAGTTTCGATATTCTTTTCTACACCGCTGAAGATTCTAACTCGAGTGCGAGAGACACTTATTGCTTCTCTCGTGGTTACTGCAGCACATACTTGTATATATATATGCAAGAAATAATAATAATAATAATGATAATAAAAAAGACGAACAACAACTATGAACGTTCGTTCTAATGTACAAAAAAATGTGAACAGCTACGACTGGTTAGTACTGTAGTAATTACCTTGCCATTGTCACATCGCTATGCGATTAAGAATTTTCTTCCTCGCAACAAGCTTCGTTATAGTCTCGTAATTATCGCTGGCTTATGCGATTCGTCCTTTTCGGTGAAACTGATTTTTGCGTTAGCATTGTTAAAAATCAGAAAAAAAAATTCAAACGAATACAAAAACAAAAGCATTGTAGATTACTCTTGAGTCAAATGTTATAATAAACAAAAAAGGCAAATTTGTTTTTAGGGCGAACCAGAACGAAAACGCATAAGTGCGTGTAAACACAAGAAAAAAAACGAAAACTTTTCATAAGGCACAAATGAATTTGGTTATAAAAATATAACAAAAGTTAAAGTAAATAAAGAAAGAAAAAAGCGCGCGCAGAGGCTTTTTTTTCAGGAGAAAATCGCGCGCTGTGTGCGTTGTTGTGATGAGAAAACGGTTAGTTGTACAGGAGAAACATTAAAGCTGCATCATCATATTACAACTTACAATAAATTTTATTAATCGTGACTTTGTGATCTTTGCTTTCGAAATTACATCAGTGAGGGGTAAAGTCGATTGAAAATCGAGAAACAACTAAGAAAAAATAAAATAGAAGAAAATAATCGAGAGCGCTTCGTAGCGGACGCTCTCTTTTTTTTTTACAAATGACGAAAAAAATTCAACAAATATTAATATATGACTCGGGCGTTATACAATAATTAAAAACCATAAAACTAGGTACAATGACAACGTTGTGGCGTCTCTCTTACACTCGCTGAGATGAGAAGATAAACGAAAAACGCATTATATATTTGGCTTCAAGTAAAGTTATTATTATATATATATCTTAATTAACGAGGGTTACTTCATTATGCGCAACTATATGTCATCGAGGCGCGACTTTTCACACAGCGCGCGAAAAACTCGCCCCTCGCTCTCTCACCGCAATTAACAATTACTCATTTTCATCTTCTCCTCTGCTTTTTTTTCTTTTTGATCGAACGAAACGCAAAACAAAGAATTATGAGAAAAAAAAGAATAAAACTAAAAACGAACGTAAATTATGACGAAAGAAATGCGGTCGGTCAGCAGAGCGAGACTCGGTTCTGACGAGAATGAAAACAAGAAACCCTTTTGTGAGAATTACGTTCTATTGAACACCGTTCTGTTTTTCTTTTTATTATTCGATAGTCATAATCAAACAATCAGTGCATATAAAATATACTAGTTCTACCCAGCGTCAGAAAAAAGACTCCCGTCGACATCCCTCTTTCTCTCTCTCTCTCCCTCTCTCTCTCACTCTTTCTCCCACACTCTCGCTCTTTCATACACTTCTCGCACTCTCACACACACTTTCTCGCTCGCTCGCTCGCTAAAAAGTTCGCCTATAAAATTTTTTTCTCATTTACTTCTTAACCCTTCCTCCTACTCCTCCCTTCTTATTTTTTGTTAAATTCGCATTATTTTTACTTTTGTTTAACCTCGTCGTTCGACCCACCCACTTTTCCCACAACGCGATAAGGTCTCACTTATTTGGCACTAGATTGTTGCGATCGCTCAAAAGATCGCGATTTCAATAACAATTTTTTTCTTTCTCTCCCTCTCCCCTTTAGCTTCATTAAAACTTCTCAGCCTTCGCCTTTACTTTTTATTTATTTTTCTTTTTCTTTTTTTTTAAACTCCTCCCATTTCCGTTATTCTTTTTTAAAACGCGTTTTTTTCTTTTTTACTTTATTTTATTTTCGCTTAGAAAGGCACCAAACCGGGGATCACATCTACCGCTTTGAAATAGAAACGGTCGCCCTGCACTCTCACCCTCTCTCTCTCTTTCAAATTGTGTTTTTGCACAAATTTTAGTTTTTCGTTTCTTTTTCACTCTCGACACGTACACACTCATCACTTTCTTTCCTCGCGCGCATACAGTATTTATAAAAAAAAAAAAAATAAGAATTAA